>JAQIXW010001839.1:0-17539 GCA_034700685.1 Willowsia buskii | reverse complement strand
AAATAGTGTGAAGTGAATATACATTTGATTTCAAAATCTTGTATGAAACTTGGGATTGTAATTGTGGTCGCATTTTTTCGTTTATTACAACTATACACATGACTTTGTACATTTCTTCCTCATAGACAGTAATTTAATTGTACATGTTTTCATTTCTGTTATTTCACAGCACTGCGAAACTTCTCTCCTAAGTTATGGGTGATGGGTAGCAATTTAAAGGAACCAATTTCATAGGACCTCCCTGCAAACCTATCTGTTCCCCCCTGTGCTCTTCACAATATAGAAGATAACATTACGAGCGTTTTACTAAAATGATAATACATATTGCCCTCCGACAGCAATACAGCAAATTATTATGGTCTCCATTGATCCACTCCCTACAAACACTTTAATGTCTTCATGTTTCCCTGTAGTATCCTGCATCTTACATTGCGTGTAATGTGATTGTGAATATCTATATTTTATTAAAATAAACCTCCAGACACAAAGAAAACCCTATACTATTGTACCATCATGTCCTTTTCTTTTTCATGGTGCGCTAGAACCAAAAGGGGTTATTTTCATGCGCCAGTCGATTTGGTTCGTTGCCTTTCCATTTAACCCTTAGCGTTTTCTCACTTCTATTGTCCGGATGCATATGAGCTCTCTGTACTTCACAAACATGTATCTTTACCTAACTGATTTACTGCACAAGACAACTTTTTACTTTACCAATTAGAAGATAATAACATTAGAACGTACATGGATAAATTTTTATATTCCTTCAATACATTTACAGCAACATAATATTAATGCATGTGCTAAGGTATTCACAACCACTATCCAAATTTCCAGTTTAACAATCTCTATATTCTCTATTGTGAATCCCGTAGGTCACATATATTATTCATAACGCAGGTGTATATTTAGACATGGATGCGCAAACTATCGGTACTGTTAGATCTTTCGTCTTGCTCGTTGACTCTATTTTTTGTTGAGACAATAATTACTCACTAGCCGAAGTTTTGCAAGTTAACTAGATTCTTCAGAATAAACAATTTGTACTACTCAAAGGAGTACATCTTTGCAGTCTGTGCGGATTTGATTTTTAGCACGGAAGAGGAATTCAAGTCAAGGTGATCGACAAAGACAAATATACACGTTGGATTAGGCTTCGTCCGGTCTATAGTTTCCTACTACTTTGTGTAATAGAGGCAAGCAGAAGCTGAGAAGCACAAAGGAATATTGAAACGGGAGACATTCGTTTAATTAATTGGTTGTAAATATTTTGATAAATAAAATTGTACACTTGACAGTGCCTCTCAGATTCGCAAATTCAATTTTGTAAATAAAATTTTCGTTCAAAAACCTTTTTCCAACAGGTAGACAACAGAAAATTGTAACACATTGGATTTAATTTTGACTTGAATCTCTATTTAAAAGTGGAATGAAATTCAAATAAAATGTTTTCTTAAAATATTATGACTTTTATGACAGCTCGGAAAATGGATCCTGTTCCCGCATGGGTTAGTCTAGCGTACATTGTTGGATTCATTGGCTGGATTTTGTTGATTGGTGTAATTTCAATGTGGATATATCCACTTGTCATTTTGGACTCATGGATGGGTTCAATGAAGAAAAAACCTCCAACCCTATACATTAACGGGTAAGTTGACAATCAGTGGGGAAAACGTTTTTGAAATAATAATTTGTTTATTCAATGACTTACGTCAGTATTTACAAATATTCTGAGTTTACTCTTTTATTTTGTTTGCAGAAATACGCATCTTGTTAGATAGATGAAAATACACTCACTGAGACTTTTACCACAGTCGCGATGTTTTTGTCTTTTAACCACGAGAAGTTAGAGTGACAAGAGAAATATGGCAACTGTACAAATTTCGCACACGATTCCAAGAAATTCCGTTTATAAAAGATTACATTCAGGATAAACCCATTTTGTTTTGTCATTTCATTTACTCTACTAAGGTTTTACTAATTGTAAGTTTACATACGTTATATATTTTAACTAAGTTTAGTGAGGTAATATTATAGTAAATTTTTACTCATCCCAATAACTATACTTGGCTATTAATACTGATATCTTGCTGGCATTAGTGTATTTGAACAAAAAATATTAAACAATGCAAATATTTGCAACTTGCGTCAAATGCAAAGTACATTTGAACTTTAAAAAAAATGATTTACGATCATAGATTACCTCATATGCAACTGGGCTTGGAACACAATCATTTTCTAAATCTGGATAATTATTCGTCTGCGACCTGAAGAAGGCTTAAATGTGATTTATGGTGCATTTATAGTCCATAGTCTATAAGGAAATGGACTCTCAAAGGATTTACTTTGATTAGACTCGTTCTTTACTCAAATCTCCGATCTGCTAGTACACGTTACGAAACATATAATTTATGAAATGATCAAAAATTTGGACAAAAATATTTCTGTTTGCATTTTTATTAACGCGAGCTTCACAAACAAAGTTGCTGACTCAGATAGAACGACATTTCCGTTTCGTTTAGTGTACATCTTTGGCTGAATGTAGTGAATCACCCTTTGCCGTCAAAACGTGTAAAAAAATGTTATATACATTCGTCTTATGCATTAAATTATGAATGTAGAAAACAGGTAATATTATATAAGCTGCTAATGTTATAAGTGCGCATAGTTTTTATACCATTCAATAAGGGAATCTGATAGGTAAGCAAAGGACATGCATATGTATGTATATGGTATGCACGTGTGTGCAGACAATGATTATCAATTATCGTCATTAGGATGGCAGTTTTACCACCCGAAAGTTTTAGATAGTGCGTTAGATTATGCATCATCCTTTATCCAAGCCATGGAATATGAATACAAAAACTACTTACACTAATCTCACAAAAATGACTGTTTGCAAACTACGAAAGAAGTATAAAAACACCCGCTGTGTCTAGGACGTAAACTATTTAACTCACTGGGGTTTTCTGGATATCTTCCGGCATACAAGTTTCTTACTTTAGATTCGAGAGAATTTGAGACAGTAGCTTGTTAACATGAAGCTCTTTGTTGTAACTTTGGCTGTGTGCCTTTTGGCAAACGGGGGATATGCAGTCGTTTCATCCAACCCTGAGGATACAATTTTCTACCTGTATTCGTAAGTTACATAAAAAGACATTTTGCGCTGAACTGGAAAACTAGTATTGTAGGTAAAATATAGAGATTTATGATACTTAAATATCCAAAATATTTCAAACAGGAATCAGAACACTAGGAGCGAATTGGTTGTCGGAGATGTAAGTTCTCTTCATTCAGCTTCAATACGAAGTCAGGCACGGACATACTTGATAATAGATGGATTCCTGTCTGACTCTACAAGCCCAATGTCTCAAACCACCAAAAATGGTATCAAACTAGCATAAATGATTACGATAAATGAAGAACAATGCCTTACATTTAAAATTGTTTTTTTAAATTTTGTTTTAGAAATACTAAGAGCAAATCCAGAGTCTAATGTGATTGTAGTTGACTGGGGAAGACTTAGCGGAAGTGGTGAAACCATTGAA
Organism: Willowsia buskii; assembly: GCA_034700685.1. Taxonomy (NCBI): domain Eukaryota; kingdom Metazoa; phylum Arthropoda; class Collembola; order Entomobryomorpha; family Entomobryidae; genus Willowsia; species Willowsia buskii. Next base: position 13,994 of record JAQIXW010001839.1, on the reverse strand, counting down.
AACCAGTTACAGACTTACGGCATATATCTCAAAGTTTTGGGAAACGTTGGACCTTTAGCTCAACGAATTGCTGATTTTCTTCACTTTTTAAAGTCGGAAGCTGCTGTCGACTTCTCACAAGTCAACGTAAGCGAAATTTTAACCATTGCTTTTGTTGTTAAGTAAAGTCCAACAGTACTTCCTAGAATCGATGGCTGGGGAGGACAAATGTGTGTCTGTCCGTCCGATCATCTTTGAACACGAGTTCCGATTACGCTGAAATTCGACATAGAGATTACTTGGGTGGTGGTGGTTTCTTTATTGGTGGAGCCGAGAAATGTCGTTACATTCCTCTTTATCTTTATCATCATTTATTTACCTGATTTATTTCATTTTCTACCCTGAAATTTTATAATTATGAGACAATATCATCCAATAATTTACTGTGTTCTTAGGTAATTGGACACAGCTTAGGAAGCCATATAGCGGGAGCCTGTGGATACTGGGTGAAGGTTGAAAACAAACATTTTTATTGATTTTTCATGTGCAAATATTATAAAATTTAAAATTGAAATGCATGAAGAATATATATTTTTAAATAGACCAAGTATTCCGGGGAAATTAGCAGAATCACTGGTTTGGACCCTGCCGGTCCCTTGTATGTAAAAGAGCGCATTCTTTATTCACAGGTGGTTGACATTTTACACTTTACCATAATTATTTCGTTTTATTTTAGTTTCTCCGGTCAAAACAATGTTGATAAGAGACTGCACAAGGGCGACGCTTCATTCGTTGACATTTATCACACGAACAGAGGAACTCTTGGAGACTCTGCCCACCAAACTGGTGATATAAATGTTTACGTCAACGGAGGTGCTTCACAACCAGGTACGCGTTAGCTCTAAGCTATAACACTTATGGATAGTTCAGAAAACATACATTTTTGATCATTTTTGCTCTAATTCATAGGATGTGAGGAAGCTGATGAATCTGGTTTCAAAGGTTAGTTTTCGTTTCCGCTATTTTCTTTAATGTGCATTCTTTTTTGTTAGAAACTTGTCTTATTCTTTCTTATCAGGATATTGCAGTCACTCATTTTCATGGATGTTATTTAATGCATGCTCTGAAAGCAACTCTTGCTACGCATGCCCATGTGCTGGATATGACTGCCAGTGTGCCACTTGTAGCCCAACTTGTTCGAATGGTATCATCTTGGGTTTGAATCTTGACACAACAAAGTGAGTGACATTGACATGTTGATGCATAAATACACGTACAATTACGTACAATTTGTGAATGTGAAGTTTTTACACGGTACTAATTATTGTGATCTTTCATCATTTGTAGTGCTAGCGGGGCTTATTACATCCGAACAGGTCCTTTAGACCGTTGATCGATCCTGAAGTTTATAATAAAACAAGTTACTTTCGTTGGACTATCCGCATCTCAAATTTTTATTTGATATTTCTCATGCGCAATAATGTATTTTTTGGAGGACGACTTCGGTCAAAATGATAAAAATAAAGAAACAACAAATCATGAATTCTTATCAAAATCTAAGAACATTTTATTATTGCAACCGTGTATTTTTCATATAGTCGATGTTTCATCTTATGGTTAACAGTGTAGCTGCTTTATCCTATTATGATGTACAATTCAAATATTCAATTCCAACAACAGTCTAAAATATAAAACAATGCTCTCAATTTTTGCCTTGAATACATTTTCGCATATTTGTTTTACTAAAACGTGCAGTACATATACTAAATAAATAGGAGGGTTGACTGATATAATAATAATATGATAAAGAAAGTAAAATTATTAGACAGAAGAAACAAAAGCGCCTTTGACTATCATTATCATTTCAAGATGGTTGGATCAAACGGACAAAAAACTGTGTACCCCCTTATATATATATCAACCGAGCAAACAAATTAGGAACTAGGAACTGAAAAATTAAAAATGTTAGACCTGGCAATGCATTATCTTTGATAACGGAACAACAAATTATAAAAATCTTGATTAATCCTATGACACATCTTCCTCTAGTTATTTATGGACAGTTTAACTAGTTTCAATGTATCTTAAATGTTGCACGTAGATTAATTTCGATGTTCGATGAATAGTTTTATTCTTTTGATATATTTTTGAACGTATAATATGTTATTGAATTTATCGAATGATTCTTATATTTAACCCTAAGTAAAATCTAGATAAGTATTAACGTGTTACGTATCACTTGATTTGTAGATCTGTAATAGCTACATTTAACTATAATTGCACCTGTAATACTTCAAAAGTTTACCATATCATTAATAAGTCAGGCATTTTACGGGAATAAATTATTTTAACAAATAGTTATTCTCCTCATCCAATTTCTAGCATTAGATTAAGGAGTGAGCAATTCTTGTCACGCATATAATTCTCTCGTTGTTTAATTTAATTTGCTATTGTAGTGCCTTTTCTACAGTTCTTCATATTCATACTATAAGAACATTTCCTTGCCGGCTACATGCTTGTCGGCTACTCATCTTATGTGGTTTTAACTAGTCCTCTTGGTATTATAACCGAAAATACCGTTACGACATATTACGCAATTATGCACTAAAATCAATCCTCATAATATGGTAAAAACGCAGATACACAGCATCAAGTAATCAACTTCTTTTCCACAGACTTCTGGACACGTCTTTTGGTATTTTTTTCTACAAATACATATACAATCAGCAGCAACTCAGGTAAGTTTTTTATCGACAAATCAGTTCAAAAGAACTGGGAAGTTGAACTGGAGTACATGAAATACTGGCTACACGGTCAGATTCTACTGCTTAGAAAGCGAGCGATGCGATTGTAGAATAAACAATAGATTAAAATAACCGTCTACTATAAACTTGTTAAACTCATGCTCTATCAATACACTGAAGATGGTCAGTTTTTTTAAACGAAAACCTGACCTAGGTCCTCACAAGAGAACAAAAACTAGGAATTCACACTCTCAAAATAGCAAGCAATTGTGGGATTTTCCTGTCTTCTTATAAAGCATTATATCATCAATTTCCAGAAGTGAATAAAGAGTTAATTAGCTAACTAGTATTAATAAGTGTAGATATTATATTCAATATTGCACTCTATATGTGTTGCGCAACATCTTCATTATCGTTTTGAGAGATCTGTTTAGTTGTTTAATATAACCGATAGTAAGTCGTACTTGCTCTTTATCATGGCTTCCTACATCTTACATAATAGCAATGTTTTTAACTTTTGTGTACTTTCAATTTTTATAAAGGATAGTCAATATTAACTTGTTAACGAATATATAACATAATAAATATATGATTTTCTTAGAATTTAATGAAATTATTTACTTGGAGAGAATAGTTTAGGATCTATGAGAATTTTAACATTTTTGTAGGTCGGGTATTACAACTTTGAATTGTGTTAAATATTTTAATATGACGTAATTAATAATTAAATAGTTTTAGCTAGACATGTCTGTGGTAGGTACGATGAAGAGGGTCATCGGACTCGCTCACTGATTCGTTTTCTAATTCTTCAATAAATAATTTGACCACCCATATTTCGTACACTGTGTAGAAACAGCCAAGGCAGCTAACACCTTGAGTAGGAATTTTCAAAATTCTTAATTCGTGATCATATTCTGTATAAAATGTTTCCGGAGGAAATTCTAGACTCCATTCCGAATAGTGGCCGACTATTAATGATATTTGGAACACAAAAAGCTGGAGTATTATAACAATGGAAGCAAGTAACACCCATATGGACAATTTCTTGGAGCTTTGCTGAAATTTAAAACAAATTTTCATCCAAATTAGATTTATAATTACTATATTAGATTACTTCCTAAAATGTAATTACCAATCATTTATCTAAAATATTGTAAGTTACCGTATGTGCCCCCACAATCATCACAATCGACAGGCCAAAGTAGGTGACGTAAACAACCACTAAAAAGCCATCAAAACTTGAGCTAATAGGACCTACAAGTAATAACATGTTATAGATACAGGAATTAGTTTGAGAATGTGCACTGTGCAATTTTAAGGTTAAATTGATATTATAAATATTATATATATTGTTGACATATTGCAATATTTGGACTGGGAGTACTTCATCATGATCATAAAAATTACATATTGGGTAAAATTTGAATTCAAACGAAAACATGGGTCATGACATGGAAAAATGAGAATTTATACATTTCTAATTACAACAACTTTTACACGGCTTGATGAGTGTCTAGCACTTGATGTGAGCATTGTAAAACAGTGAGAATTTGTGACAATTAATAAAAATGGATAATGATGGGTAAAAGTATTACCATAATCTGGTATACGCCCTGCCGCAACCCAGGCATCAAAGGTTGTGAGGAGTTCATTCAAATGATAAATGGTTCGGATAAATGACCAAATCTATAAATGGTGCAGTAAGAGAAACAAAGAGATTTTTGGGTGTAAGAGTGGTATTGGTAATGCATACATAGGAAAATTGGTATAATTTTAAAAACGTATCGTGCATGCCGAAGTGTGAAATAGAACACTACGGTGTGAGGTTCATCATAACATACACATTATATGCGAGAAACTGGTTGCTTAAAAATATGGTAGACATTTGCACAATCAGACTGAGTACATGAACGAAGAAAAAGTAGCATTCGAGATAAGAATTTTTTTGTATGAATTTTTTGAATATTAAATATAGTGAAAGTTTTGTTTAATAACTTACAAGATCATACAGTGCCAAGTAAGACACGCAACTTTGCAAGGGGTACTCACAGCAGGGGTGGACCATAATATTTGCAGAGGTTTTCGGGGTTTCAGCAAAATCATTGTTACTGTTTCCACAATAATGGGAACTTAGGTGGTCACGTCTGGCTTTCATTTTGTATTGATTTTTTTTTGGAAACGACAGATGAGGAGAAATTATTTACGTTAAACAAAAGCGTAATAGATAGCGGCGATTATAGACACACAAAAAAATAAAGATAAATTTAATTAAAGAGGGGTGAATCTACGAAACTGGAGAGAAATATTAAGGGATGCGATAGTACTTCTATCACGATTCACTGTTGATGGCCAAGGATGCGCCCAAACTGATGATGATTGTGACGAAAGTGATTTGCTATTTTGAAAGTATCGATTCCAAGTTGAAAATTCCATTTTTTAAAGATTTCTTTACACTGCTGCCTTGGAATGGGTGTTGCGCCAATTTTCCCATCGACTTGAAACTACAAGTGTCACCAACAGTTCGTTGTGATTCTTCCTTCTTTCCTTTTGAATCTCAATAGCGAATTTCAAATATTTCATTACATTTTATCAAGTTTTTGTTCTTCTGGCTGCTGATTCACTGTGCTATCTACATATTATTACCATCCTTCATGGACAATAATATTATGCATATTTACTTTTACACTTGTGTTACTGTTAGTTTGCCCGTTCTGTTGATGGGACTATTGTAGTACATTGCAGAGAATAAGGTTGCTGCTGTTCATCATCCAGTTGCATTGCGCCTGCCAGGGACAGCTTCCGAAAATCGGATTCTTTGTGGCTGCGGCATCTGAAGGCACTTGTCCTTCCAGTTTCCTCCGAGTCGTATGCGGTGGTAGTGTAGCTTTTACATTTTCCTATTTTTGCATCCTCGCCGTTCTCATCCATGCAACTCCTATCATGGAGGTGATGGTCATTATCCTTGTAATATATTTCCTGCGTTGTAAAAGATTCTTCATCCTCCACGTTGAGACGACCATACTTGGAACATGTTCCCCCACCGGAACACATCAAACTTGCAGCAAGGTATCTTACGCTTTTTTTGCTCCCTTTCTTGATCAATCTCATCGTACCCAAGAGAATTTTTACGAGAATTGCGAGAAAAGAGCAGAATATAAAGTATTTTATATATTTTAAAATAATGAGAAGTGTACGTATTTTTATGTTTATCGTCATAATGGAAAGTCAAATGAAACGTGTTCAGCAGAGGTACTTAAGTGAAAGCTAAAACAGGAAACAGTCCTTCCTTTCTACACAGTAACTTTTTTAAAGTTATAAAACGGCATTCCTTCTTGACTATGTTATCAAATATTTCTCTCCAAACTTCTCTTAATCTTTCCAACATTCGTAATCACATAAAAAATAATAATGACTCGTGTGCAAAATGAAAGGGATCAATTTTTATCTACTTTTCTACTGACGTGCATGCTGTAGAGTAAGGAAAATTAACATAATATTTTTCATTTGTCTATTTCAATGTCTCCAATCTTTACAAGTTTTTATAAAGAGCAAAGAAGGTTAGTTAATGTTAATAGTTCATTGGTCAAGGGGGTGTGGTTTGGTTTTGCAATATTGTGTGCAAAGACAGAATTTAACAATTTTCTGCATTTTCACCACTCACCAGAAAAACCAAAATGCTCACGGATTGATGTAATTGCTAACTTGTGGTAATGCATGAAGATGCGAATGTATTAAGTAGAGTTTATCAGGTACATAAAATATCACATTTCCCAATAATATGTATCAGTAAACTCGAAATGCAATTTATTCAATATTTAGACACAAAAATGCCAGTCCAGTACCAAAGTAGACATTGATTTTGCAATTTTATATATGAAATATTACGTACATAACTTAATGAATTATTGTGAAATGCTTAATGAAAGGATGTTCCTCAAAGATTGAACTTTAAGATTCTACCAGCAGACACTACAAAATTTACATACCTACGTTTGTTAAAGATATGCATGTAATGTTTTATACCTTAAAACATATAAGATAGGAGTTTAGCTCTCGGACTAAAATTAAAACCTGAAAATTAACATTAGGTACAATGAGCATTTGAGTTTTGTAACAGCTTATTGTGCCCGGCCAAGTACAGTAAGTACGAAAGGTTGTCCTAAAAGTGGATTTTGTACATTTTAAAATTTTCAAGCAAGAATTATTAAAACACTAGTTTATTCCCATAATGTTTCGTTGTTAGATAATGAGATGGTATATTAGCAGGATTCAACCAGTTCATGGAGTTCAACTGCTGAAGTGAAATGTCAAAAGAGTCAAAGATTATATATCTACAATCAATCATGTTCTAATGCACGTTATCCCGAATTCTAGCAACTGATAGCATATTTTTATAAGAATAAATCTTTTTTCAACGCAAGACGTATGTTACTTAATTACATGACTGATTGTGGCATTGCAAATCAGTTTATAGTCAAGTAAGAATCAAAAGCATCATTGAGGCATTGATCCAGCATCCTTTTTTATTGCTCTCGGCTCTCCCAAGCTCAAAATGGTCTTTATCATGTCTTCTTAATGATTATTTTTTTTTGCATATAAGCTTATTTTTATACTGGTAAAAACCTAAGTACAATTTGTGAGTGCCACATATTGGTACACATAAAAATTTGGAGACTATTTTTTGTAGCTTCTTTCTTGTCGTTTCCTCTCTTAAAAGATCAGCTTAACTGATCAGTTCATAAAATGATGGGTGAGGATATAGGATATCCTAAATTTACACGTAGACTCGCTTAGCAAAGCAGCTCCATACTATTGTAACCACAACAAGTCAACAAGGAAGGAAGAAGTATCAAAGACTAAAAACAGAAGGTCAACATCTCCCACAACTTCTTAAGATTTATTTTAATCAAGTTCATGAACAAAAGTTTATGTGCACGACATACCGCTCACCAATACCCCAAAATATACTGTACTAGACAAAGTTTTTCTGATACAAAAGACAACGCTGATGTTGTGTGAACATGGACAAACAAAGGTGTAGCTGACTAGTAGTTGTTAGTTAGGTAGTTAAACGTAAAATACATACATACCGACGTACAAAGTATATAACATCATACCCTATCATAACTTTTTGCACTTGTACGTTTCATTCCAATATATATAGAATCATGACAGGTGTGTGAATTATGAATGCTTATTCAGTTATTCTATTCCCAAAGTTTATTCCCTTCAACATAATCTAACGTTCACTCATCATCACTACCATGATTATCTGCATGCATGCATGATGATGCTGTACTGCCACAAGTAGTACCACTAGTGTTGCGACATCATGATATTGGAATGCACATTTGAGTGAGATACTACTAGCGTTTAAATAAAGACAAAGATGCCATGATGCTTTTGGATAGCAGTTTTGACCACACAAGCGTGCCCATTTACCCGTTTGCGGAAGTCATTACCAAGCCTTCACATGCGGAATAACGCGGAACGATTTTTTTGTGCTCATGCTCACATTTGATAAACGCTACATATTATATCGGTATAAAACTCTTTAAAGTGAAACAATGGAATATTGCTGTAAATTTTTTATGAACTGGAATTGACTGAACTACAATAAAGACTGCCTATGTACACACCAAAGTTTGTAGGAACTGTATCAATTCAAGAAGGAGTGATATTTTATTACAAGAAAATCGCAGTAAATGTGTAATAAATGAATGCATTTAAGAAATATCGAAAGCAGGATACTTTTAGCATCTATAGTTTACTAGATGTATGCCATTACTTGACTGATTGGCGTTCGGGAAGGACTGCAATATTCAGTCAGCTTATCTGTTCTTTGCAATAACAGCCGTAGTCCTTTTGGAAATTTCGGCCTGTAACTTGTAGACTTTTTCTCCTTTTTCTCAATTCAACAAGCACTGCCACCTCTTTATTGACCACGGTCTCTAAACATTGTTTTGTTGAAGTTCTAGAAAATCAAAATGTCTTCAGATGCAGAAAAGAGCAGAATTTGTTCCAGTGATAGCAATGCTGGACAAAAGCATTGTACTAACTGGATCATTACCTACGGGAAAGCTGTTACTGATGCTGTAAAAACAACGGTACAAGAAATACTGGTTATGCTGTTGGAGCTTATTGCTCTGATAGTTTTGCCATGTTTGTTCTTGTTGACTTCGCCCAAGTGCCTCACTCGATATTTTTGTGCTCTCTGATGGAAAGATCAAAAGTTTCTAATATACGAAAGTGTTTAAAAGAGCAAAATGAACTTTTTGAGCCATGTCAAATTAGTTTCAATTTGCAACGAAAACCACCATTCAAGTGGGAAAACTATGGAGTTTATCATGGATTCATAGCATGACTAAGCTGACGTAAGTCTGTCTCCGATTGGAGTGTGCATGGGAAACGGCCAATAAGTGTGAACAACTGAGCGGGTATTGTGACATCAGCAAAGAAATTGGTGCTAGAAGAAACGTTTTACACTATCCACCACAGTTTCGTTTAAATAAAAATTTAAAGTTTTTATCTTACAAATCGATTTGCAGATTATGCACTCAGCGGAGCACGGAAATACGCATCATGGATGGAAAGTTTTCGTTTGGGATCTAATTGCAGTTCTCGGGGAGCAGAGCAGCTACAAAAAATGCAACTAACAATCAGCTTGTACACAAATATGCGATATCTACTGTGAAAGGAGAGCTTATCTCAATCAGCAAGCAAAAGAAAATTTAAGGAAAATGGAAAGAATATAAACATCAATAAAATATTATGACGTTCAGGGCATCATCACTAACCGTCTATTATGGGTGTTTAGAATGGCCAAAGTATTATTAAATATTATGGTCTGTCGGCACTAATTGGTCAAATAAAATTCTAACATTTATGCTTCCGTTTCTTATTTTTGTGCATTGTATTAACTATATTTTCGATCATTGTGTAATAATTTTCATTTCCGACAGAAATATCAAGAAAAATAAAAAATCTGTATGTAAAACTAGTTATATGTTGTTTAGTTTGAAGTTTAAACATATAATTCAAGTATGACAGATACGATACCTATACCTATATAGGTGAGGTAATGGTCTCTGCCAAGGCCAGTCTGTCCTCTGCGTATGTGCTTGTAGTTGCATGCTAATTGCGTTAAATGATAATTCCCTACCCTTTCAAATTCATTCAAGAGGTTCAGAAAAAATCTGGTGGTGATCATATTTGAAATTCGAAAGCAATCAGGATTTTTCTTCTTCGAGAATGTCAGTGTATGTTTTTGGTTGCAATCACGAAAACAAGAAGGATGTGAAATCTTTATATTTTTCATTTTCTCTATAGTCTCCTTTTATCAAAAACCTTTGCTTCTGCTGGTTGCATAATGTGCCTATTATATACTATAGATTAAAATTGTGGCAATTAGTATGAGAGAAAATAAAAATGCTGGGCTATAGTAGTACAAGGCATATAAGATAGATATATAGATAGGAGTATAAGTTTACTCAGTAAACTCAATTGCAATATCTATGATTTCTAAATTAAAACAAAATCTGATGCCTGCAAAATATTATATGTAGCTATGTACTCATTCTGACCCAAAATATACATAACAGTCACCAGTCACCACACCACGAGTTTTATGAAACACGAAACCACACTTCCGTTCGTCTGTCCATCATCTTCAGCTCAGGCAACCCCTCCGGTTTTGCTTATTTCACTTGCCTTTAACGTGCACTTGAATCCATTTATCCCATCATCTACTTTTTACACTTTACACTGAAGTACATGTAATTACCGATTCCGTAACCTCACATAAACAGGAAGTTGAGCAACAAGTGGAATTCTATTATAACAGATGGCTTCTCCATGTTTCTATACATAGACCCTTTGCTGCTAACAGTTTACTTTTACCTGCACATGCAACATTAAATTGCAAGATTTTCTAAAGCTTCTCATGAACCTGGATCTGGAGACAACTTGCAATAACAAGAAATATTTATGAGAGCCTTTCTATTCGTTTTGTTTGTTATTCGCTGTCATACCTGTAGGCATATGATAGATAATACTTTTGTAATCTTCCAGCTCACTTGAATTGTGCTAAATAAAAACTAATCCACATGAAGTGTACTGTACTATAATTAATTATCATACCATATCACGTTAACTGCCTTTGATTGCATGATTTTTTCGGATAATGACAATGCAAGGTCAACCACTGCAAGGAATTTTGAAACGGATTGCACAAATTGAAATCATGATTCTGGTATCGTGTTTCCTTTATGATGGATGCAAAATTGATAGTTGTTTAAATTTTCTAAATACATGCATTTTGGTGACCAGTGCATAGGTCGGGTATGCAGAATCACACGTTTACATGCAATGTTAAATAATGTGAACCTGGATTTAAACCGTATTAATTTAATAGTTCATGATTGTACCGACAACAATTACTGTTCCTTTCAAGCATACATGCTATCTTTGAATTAATATTTCCAGCACTTACTATTACCAACTAAACTGTAAACGCTGAGTATAGAAAGACAACACATACGTAATCCATCGAACAAAATTATGCTTCTATTTTGTAATTCAAGAAGATAGAACAAGTATATATACAGCAAAAAACTGGGGGTTGAGTGGTTTGCCAGCGTGAAAACGGCCGTCTGTAAAAAACGCGTTTGTGAAAAGAGTCAACAAATATAGCATTCTACCCTCCTCACCTCCGGAGCATTCGTGAAGTTCTACTTGAAGGAGTAGCATCATTCCTCCCTTGTCTTCAAAACGTGTCAGACGTGTCGAGTTTTATAGCTGCAGGGAGAATAGTTTTCCTGTCAAAGTTGCCCTTGGACTCATTCCCTGACACAACTTATAGCTTTTTAAAAGTGCCCACTGACAATAAGTATTTACTGACATATGATTTTTTAAATATCAATGCAGATTTTTGCATGCAAGACACTATAGCCGGGATATTACAGTGAAATTAACATAACATTATTATTATTAGTTTGTATGTGATACATTGAAAGTTCTGTCAATCTGTCATCAGTCAAAATGGAGCAGAATTTTTCAATCTCACATAATCCAGACTATTTAAGAGTATATGATTTTGAAAAATATGATCACGAAGGGTGGCGTATTTGGTTAAAACATAATTGGAGCTTTATTGTGTACACATCCGTGCTGTACGTCAGTGTGATTCATTATGGACAAAAGTGGATGCTCGACAGAAAGCCGTTTAATATAAAGCGACATTTAGTAGTATGGAATTCTTTGTTGACGCTTCTGTCGTTCGCCGTTTTTATTCGTATGTTGCCTGAGCTGTATGTGGAAGTCAGACAGGAAGGACTCTTTAGCTCATTCTGTCATTTGTAAGCTTTACAATGTGATCACATAATCACTGTATGTATTTACATGTTCTCAAGGTTTTGCCTCAAACGAAAAAATGTTTCTGATGATACACTTTTTGCTCTTGTTTTATATAGTGAAAATCACAACGTTGCCACAAGCTTCTGGGGAGTTTTATTTTGCTTTAGCAAGATTCTGGATTTTGGAGATACGATATTTCTAGTTTTAGCAAAGAAACCAGTAATTTTTTTGCACTGGTAAGTGACGTGAGCATAACAATTATGGAGGGCAAGACCCATGAAATTAGCTTTTATTTCACAAGTTCTAACCTATGTCTGTCGTTGTCGTTAGGTATCATCATGTTACGGTTGCATGCTTTTGTATGATTGAATCTGATTCATCCGATCCCTCATCAAGATGGTTTGCTGTGATGAATAGTTTTGTTCACACCGTCATGTATGCATACTATGCAGTTCGGGTATGATTGAAAATATTGATCATTGGATATAGAAAATATTGCTTGCTAATCTAGACCGTATCTTAAATGTTCGGGTAATTTGTTGATACATTTCTAGGCACTGGGTGTAAGGACCCCTAAAACGTTATCAATGTCCATTACAGCATTACAAATTAGCCAAATGGCCTTTGGAATTTACATTAACGTGATTACCTATTATTACAAAGGTAAATACAAAAGTGTATTTTGTAGCACCCATGTAAAATTTATCACTTTACAACCTTTATTAATAATAAACCTTATTATTATTGATTTAACAGTAAAGGGTACTCCATGCAACCGCCCGTACAGGAATATTGAAGTTGCCTTAATGATGTATGCGTCATATCTCGTTCTTTTTGCTCATTTCTTCTACAAAGCGTATATTGTGAGTTCAGCAAGAAAGAAGATGAAACAAAGCTAGATAATTATTGCAAGTTTTTGTTCAGAGAATTAATTAAGCATGACTGTGTATTATTGGTTACTTAATTTTTAAAACCTACTTGTCTATATGGTCGCTTTCCATTATTAATAATATGGTCTTCATGTGTGATATAAAAACGTGTGCATTTTTGTGATGCAGAAAGTCTGAAACTTGAAAGATTGTGAATATTATGTAAAAACAAAGTGTACCTTCAACATAATTTCGTTGAAAATGAGAAAGCCAAAGCTACAGATGTACATACTTTCAATAACTTGTTTTTGTCTATGACGCAACAAAAAGTCCATCTTCTCTTCGGAAATACCAAATCATGTTCGATTGCATTTTGTCTTTTTTAGTATAAAGAGTTCAATACATGTCGTATGGGACGGAAAATCAGAACTACGCAGTTAACTTTAATGACTATACATGCATAAAAAATGACATTGTTTAGGTATGATTTACAAATGTCTCATCTGTACTCTTGTTAAACAGTGTGTGAGTATACAATACGCGTGCGAGACGATATGCAAGTGTCAAAAACTGTTTACTACTCTAGCCAGACTATTGTGTTTTATTTTTGTTAACATTTACATTTGTTAAAAATTGTCATCTGAAAAATGTTGATTTTTGTTAATAAATTGTTGCTTAATTATTTATATATCAATCTGAATTTTTGTTATTTCTGCTTCATTTCATAACGAATTGATTTCTATTTATTAGAGCATTATTTAATTAATTGCTGAAGCATTAAACTTGTTTACATATATACCTTTTTTCAAGGTGGTGGTTAGATCATTAATAAAGTAAGATTCATAAAGCAAGTTCACGTCACACATTCGGTTGACGTCTGAGATCTCAAAAGCACAAAAATACAAATATACCCATTACTTAACTTGATGATAAACCAAGTGCTAACCCTCTTTTTTTAGATCTCATGTAATTTGAAATTGAAAGTGTCTTTATGTGAAATAATAGAGTTTTGTTAAAATCATAAATTCACATACATACATCATCATCA
>JAQIXW010001838.1:0-17552 GCA_034700685.1 Willowsia buskii | reverse complement strand
GCTGGAATGAATGCGCCAAATTGCTAAGCATCTCCAGCCGCAAAATCCCCAGCCGATTCTCGATAATTTCCTATGGATCTAACCTGTTTTCCGTTCCCGTAACATGCCAACTCATTATTGTAGAATTTTTTTTAAAAAACCTTGGGTCGATCATTGAGGTAGTCGACATTGTTTACACAATCTGTAAACGCACTTGACAACAGTGGAATTGACTTACTTTTACTGACTGTGTGCATTGACTGTCCAGGTGCTTTTAAAAGTGCATTTAAACATTTTTATTCAATAGAATCGGTAATGAGACCTACCGAGAATGCCCATACTAAATTTCAAGACTTTTTAACTGACGGTTTATTCACATAATTGAGTTTTCTGAAGGCGGTCGGCTACGTTTCTACCACTTGAAGAGCATAGGATGATGACTTTTATTAAGAACCCTCCACACCAAACCTTCAAATTCTGGAGTTGTAGTAGAGCTAGAATCAATCTGTGACATGATTCTGGATCCTTATGATCTTCAATTGAATAATTTTTGAAAGGTTTGAATGAAATGTATGTTTTTGAATGAAATATGTATTATCAATCAATGATAATCATGACAAGTTTGAAGAGGACGTTCCTAATAAATACTTGTGACGGTTTTTCCCCGTGTTTCGGGTATATGGCGTTTCTTAAGATCAGGTTGCTTTAAAAAATTGGGTTTTTTTCTAACAGCTCACGCTTGCTGCCAGTATTGCACTACTTCAGCTCATAGTTAAGGTTTCGATTGTACGTAACTGAAATGTGACGGAATCACAAAGACGGATATAGGTGCGCCTGAAAGTCTGTCCGAGAACTAATCATTCTCACAATTCCTTTCCCTACTAAAAACTGGTTTTAAAATTTAAACCCCCGTTTCTAACCATCAAAACCTTTTTACGAACCTTAAAACCTGTTTTTGAACTTAGAAAATTCGTTTTGAACTTTCAAACTTCATGTTGAACTTTCAAACTTTATTCTGAATTTTCAAACTTCATTTTTAACTTTCAAACTTCATGTTGAACTTTCAAACTTTATTTTGAATTTTCAGACTTCATTTTGAATTTTAAAGCTTCCTTTTGAACCTGAAATCTTCATTTTGAACCTTGAAACATCTTTAAGAGCCTTGAGCCGTTTTTAGTGCAACAGGATAATAACATTTTATTCCTTGCATTTTTATAATTTGATCAATTTTTTTCAACAAATAACTTGGTTTAATGGGTGAGACTTCTTTCCTTAGCCTAGATTAATGACAATTTGCTTTGTAACAAAAATGAATTCATAAGCTCGGTTTTTATTATACCGAAAAAAAACCTCAGAATAAATAAATGCATGCATGCATAAAGCAGTACACGCAGAGACATGCAGTCCCGCTTTTCGCAATTTTTATAGCTGACTGAGAAAAGCATCTACTTTTTCTGAGCCATGATCTCTTTAACGTCAATACACAAGAAAAGAATTTTTTGTCATCTTCGCCTATGTACATCCGGATCACCTGACAGTCCTAAGCTGTCATCTAAACATGTGCATGTGGTATTCTTGACGTAAAATCTCCTTTATTTATCTATAGCATTTTTAATTCCCATAATGTAAATTTTATTCATAAGTTGACACTTAAGTAATCAGAAATCCTTTTAAGTAAGTTTTTTCTGAATGAATAAGAAAAATAAGACTGTATGTTTTAACTAATCCATGTCCTCTAAAATTAACTCGCCATTCAAAACATAATAAAAGCACTACTACTATTGCTACTACTGCAGTGCCGGTATGATGTTGTATAATGGTCAAGTGGCAGAACAAAGAACCATTGCGCGGCTGGATGGCGACCTAAGCATAAATTCACATTCCTTGCAATTCCTGTTTTGTAATCAGGAGTGAATAGTGATATTATTTCGAGTACACTTGTAATGGTCACCGTGTAAATGGAGTAGCATGCCTTGTTATAATAAATTGAAAATTTATAAATTCATTCTGGAAAGAACAAGTGAAGGAAGAGAATTGACGTATTTTCAATATTTGGGATTTGCTATTGGATATACCATCCAAGAAACCAAAATTCTACATGTATCATATTTATGTAATACTAATACGAAATTGAATTATTGAGTAAATAATTAATGCGTAATCAATGATTTATTTAAACAATGATAGGGGCTCCTACTCTCACAATGTGGCATGTGAATACATATACAAACATTTGCATTGTTGTTAACTTGTACTTGTAAACCGAACGTATGGAACTTGCGTAATGGCTATTAGGGTGAAGCCTGCGGTGCATTGTAATTTTTCCGGTAAAGTGGCAAAAAAAGTGATTGTGTTATTATACAATCATTTTTTGTCAAAATTAGAGAAATTTTCTACTGTTTAATAAACTACATAACCGTAAAATAACCTTTTCTCGTATGTTTGGGGCTAGGTTTTTTTAACCTTATTTTTTAGGATTTCAATCTATTTCGTTCTGTCGCCGACTAGCTTGAAAAATGCTTAGGAGAAGCGATTTATAGTATGTTAGAATTTTTATGTTAAGCCAAGTAAGAATCGTTATATGGTCTGGTGATAGTAAGCCGGCCGTTAGTATTCAAAATTAAAAAAATTGAATCATGACCAACCGTTTTTTTGCAGTACACATTTCACTTAATCAGTAAAGTAGTAACAGTAACATTGGGATGAATCTCCAAATTCTTTCGCTCCTCAAGTTGAATGCTAGAGTTCGTTTTTTGCTGACTATTTTTTCTGGTCCGCTTGCAGACTAAGATGTAAACGGTTGGAAATGTATCTCTAGCCCTCTCAATTAAAATGTGCACGTGTGCATTTTTTTGGTGCTGAAATCTGGGACAACCTACCACTGGTGCCATCTGTATTGTAAACTGTATTGAAAACGTTTTTGACATAATAAGAGATACGTTATTATGGCCAATAGAGTTTAGAACTTTAGATACTTTAGAAAGTAGAGGATAATCCCTTTTAACCAGACCAAGAAGAGTAACTACAATGTTGCTAATTAACGTAACAAGAAGAATCAGACTATTTTCAGAAAGACGAGAAGTAGAGAAGGCAAGAGATCATATTGCGGATTACGACACGCAGATCAATATGGCTAACCCTTAATTGGCCGAGCTCCAGGAAAAATTGAATTAAAAGATGTGCAAAAACCCAGCCAGCCTCCGCAGTATCTGGAAATATTGCAACAGCAATGAAAAATGTGCAAATTTGAATAGATGAAAAGATTCTCTAATTTGATCATGAGATTGAAAGCATTGCGAAACGCTTTGTTCTACTGCTGGAAGTCATTTATACCCAGAAATTTATCGCCACAATAACTCAAATAGTCAAGAGCGGTGCTGCAAAGAAAGCAAAACGTTGGATTTTGAAATGAATAAACGACAAGCTGAGAATGACATGCTATCAGAACTTCAGAAAGTTCATCTCAATAAAGTTAGAGCTACTAATCGATCCTGGAGACAAATCAGGGAACGGATATGAAGGTTATTTTTTTGATTACCGCTTTCAAAATCCGCATTCCAATACATCTTATTTTATACCGACCAACCATTCCACGTTTTCAATCCATGTACTTATGGAAAAAATTTTTGGTCGGCCGCAACCCATTACTGCCGTTCAATTAAGGGAAACCTGTGCATTACTCCACAAAAGCCTTCACCATAAATGTTATAAATACAAAAATTTTAATAAATAAATAATAATTAATAATTACAGCGTACAATCAACCATGACGATGCTCAATGCTTTTTGATACCTGGTTCAGCTTTCGTGACGCACAAATTTTCCCGACATAAGTAGGTGCACCGATAAGCCTCACAATTCGCACGGTCAAAATCATAGAATCTACAGCCGTCCTTAAAATGCTCCATGGCGTAATTTTCTCTAGCATATGTTCCTGAAACTAGAGCTTTTGAATTAGATATGTGGCGCCCAGATTTAACGCTTCATATAAACGTTTGCGCTTACCAGTAATCACAATGACAAGCGATAACAAGATTCCCATTTCTCTCATCAGGTTTGTTTTATTTAGTCGTGCGCGTCAAGAAGTTACTACCCAAAAAGGACAATAAATTAAGTCTTGTAAGTAATTCTTGGAACAGCCGGTTGCTCGCGGGTGAGAAGGAAAGATTTTTGATTGTGATTTTTTAAATATGTGATGTTACCATAATATGTATATTTCCATATCTATGTATATAGTTTTCACTTGCATGTACGCAATGCAAAATAACTTCCACTTTCCAATGTTTTGTCTAGTTGCATTCATCTAGATTACATCACACGTGTGCCGTGTCCTCAGAGGCTAAATAAACTTCCACTCTCCAATGTTTTGTTTAGTTGCATTCATCTAGATTACATCACACGTGTGCCGTGTCCTCAGAGGCTAAATAAACTTTCACTTTGACCATGAATAAAAATTAAAATTGTTGAAATAACCTAAAAGGTTAGTATTTCTTTTGAGATAACGGTGCAGGAATTGACTGAGCAAAAGAAAATTAGGGTAGACTTCAAATGAAATTGATATTTAAAAAAGAACAGAAAACGCAGATGAGAATCAAAAAACGTAAAAGAAAACTGCAATGTATAGCATTTTTATTTACTTATCGATAATTATTTTGGAGAATAGATTAGTGGATGTGATAGATATTATTCTGCATATCCAGTCAGGTTGTAGGTGAGTGCGAAGAGCCCGTTTTTAAACTCGACATCATCAATAGCCATCAATCACGGGGCTGAGAAGATGAATTACGATTGACTGATCCTGATTAGTGGGGTTACGGACAAGCCCTTCGTTTAGTTTGAGCTCATTGAGAATACATAGGAATAATCCCTAAAACAACTGTGGAACCACTTAATAATAAGGATAATAAGAAAATTCTGGATAAACTGGAAATAATGTTTTGTCGAGGCACTTCCCAACTTGCCAAATTAAAAAACGACATAATTATTGCTTTTGCCTACTATGTCTTAATCAAAAATGTCTTGCGACTTAAATATAGAAAAGCGCCAGAAAAACAATAGTCTCTATTACTAAGGACGGGTGAAGTACTGTAAGAAATTTTTGTTGCCTCTAGGCAACCTTGATGTCTGACTTCCATGGCAGATTTTTTTACATCTATAAGCAATTAAGGTCCATCCATAACGATTTTTGTTCCAAGAAAGTTTAATTTCAGTGTTTTGGACTGAAAACACCGATTCACCGATCACCTTTTGCTACAATTTGGTTCCTTGTGACCCTTAAAGTGAAATTCGGCTCCCTTAAACATCCCTTTTTTGAATAGACAATCTTCATATTATGATCACTTTTGATCTCCTGATCGCTTTTATACTTTTCTACGCACGCTATGATCTATATTTTACCACAAACCCTCCAAACATACAGTATATAAAGGTTGTTATTGGTTTGGTTTTATCATAAGCTGATATACTTGTTAACCATTATCATTTATTTTGACTGTTTTACTAATCAAAACTATCCATTTTTGGAATGCCGTCAAAACTAAAAAATCGGAGCACCTGCACGGATTACTAAAGGAAGTGTCGGATACGATATAACATAATTAAAAAATACGCAATAATTATTATTTTATTCAAGGTTCTACTGTGTAATCACATTTGTATTTTTTTATTTTTAATCAACCTTATTCCTTATCTTGTCCTAGTTGAACCCGAAAAAGTTTCTATCGTAGAGACGGGATTCTCTGTGCAAATATCTCGGGTACGGGAGTATATCGAAGGTGAGGTCGCATCTAGCAGCAGAATGGGTTCTGTATATAGGTGTAATCGGTATGAAAATTAAAGTAATAATTTGTACTTAGGATTTCCAGCCGGAAGCACGTGGAGAGTTCGAATTCGGGTCTACGGGGAAATAACTGGAACTTTATTGACCGATGACATTCTTCTCTATTTTCATCTTTCTTACTTTTCAGCATTCAAACTCTTCAGCTTCCAGTTTAGCTTAAAAAAGAAAAGCAATTCCAGTTTCCCTGGTTCCAGCTTTCTCACTACACATCTTTTTTCCTACAATTTCCTTACAGGCACAATGTCAAACGACTTGTTCGTCCAGCAGCGGCGTCTGCAAAAGGATCGGATGGTCCAACTAAAGATGTAAAGATCTACTGCAACTACTTCAAAGCCATGACGATCTAACCTTTACCGATTTTACGAGGAAGAACACAAGGAGGAGCCAACAGCAATTCTGACTTCCGCGCCAAAACGTGCCTGCATTCAAAAATATCATCTCCCCCTATTGAAAGCTCAGAGAAGGAGTAGGATGAAGCGTCTGTCGACGAAGTTCAATACCAGGTTAGTCCTTAATCCGTTTTCTATGATATGTCACCGAAAAATCTCATTTTGCTATCATGCCAAAACATAACGCATATATCGGGATCGGGTATAGGATTAAAAGTAGCTATTATAATGGTAATTCTTATTTTACGATTCGAAATTTCCTTGATAAGAAGGGGACCGTGGCTGGCAAAGGTTTTACTGCTTAATACGAGTATGCTAACACTGTAATTCCTGTTTACCTAAAAAAATTGCTCATTTTGCCCCAAAATGTTAATGAATGTTTTTTGTTTTCTCCAAAAAATCCCATTTTTCTTGACCAAGTTGATAACTTGGTTGGTTATAAATAAAATAAATTAAAACTAATTGGATTATTTTAAAATCTGTTTTAGCCTGAGGAGACCGAAACGCGTGACTAACTGAAGAGAGGTCGCAGGAAGTTTAAAGCGTGTACTCATTAATCATACTGAAACCCCGCAACAAAGTTTTTTAATAGAATATCTAAAGGCCTGTTCACAGTTTCACAGGCGAAAGTTACGCTATATAGTCCAATTTACATAGGATTTGCAGTTTTAAAAGTGTCTAAGAAAATTATGGCTGCATTTCAATATAACTTCAACGGGTCGACATTAATTGACTGATACTGATAGCCTGTGCCATGAGGTGGTATGTCAGGTATTATACAAGGAACTATGCGCAAGAATGGAGCAAGACATTGCAAGACAAGTCAGATGAAAATATGAAGGTAATCGGGAAATTCTCCTATGAAACATGCGGTTCTTACGTTTTTGAGTGTGCTAATTAAACCCCAAAAACCTATTGATAGGATTGATATCGGCGATTGTCAAAAGTCTGCCGCAAACGGCACTCCAAATCAGATTTGACAAAGTCTCTTAATCAAAGCATTTATAAGAAAGTTTTTAGAAGGAAGTATCTATAGCCCCACCAGATACATCCGAGCCGCTTTCAATAAGTGTACTGACCAAAAACTTTACACGTGCAAGTCTAGTTTATCTATGTTTGATTCAAAGAGAAAGAGATCCGAATTGAAGTAGCATTTGATAGGAGAAAATAATATAACTAGTACTAATAAATGTAAATGTAATATTATGTAGTATTCTCTGTTCACCTTATACATTCGATAAAGAATACAAATGTCAAATTAAAAATGGAAACAATATATAATGGAATAACATTTGCACAAATGCAAGATTTTCCCAAAGTTTTTCAATGACAAACAAGTAACTGTATGATGTGTGGATACATTTTAGTGTACTTTCTTGTTCATAGATTTAGGGGGTTTATCTCATGATTGTAAACACGAGAGCAAAGGGCATTGTAAAGTATTTTCTGTTGACTTTACTTCAGTTTGCAATCAAAAAAATAAAACAGGTAAAAAAAATTTGCTCTTTATTTTAAGGAATCAATTCAAGAAATATACAATGATGTAAAAAATCCAGTAGGACTTGTGCGTAAACGTGCATATCATAAATTTCAATGACGGATGACTCGGATTCATTGGTAAAATTAGATAGATTGTCTAGGCGTATAAGGGGTATAAAAATATCCTCACTGTCATAAATGTCGATATGCGTTTGCTGTGCCTTTATAAAAAAAAACAGGAAGTAATACCGAAAAATGTGAGTTTTGAACGACATTGCTAGTTTGTACAATCGTTCATTCTACAACTAAATTTAAACATTAAATGTAATGCTAGAAATCAGCAGGAAGCATGGTTCAACTCGTTTGGAGCTGTGTATCAGCACAGCACAAAAATCTAAATTTAAAAGGCGAGACTATGTTAAAATAATGATTTAAAAAATTTGTTCGAGAATGGATACTCAGAACTTTTACAGATAATTTGTCTATAATTGATGGAGTTTTTAATGCAATTCCGATTTGTATAAAGTATGCGATGGGAAAAATATGGTAATGGGAAGTTTCCATGCTCCTATAAGTCGATAAATGCAACGAGTGATTTTTTTGTACCAGTATCATTCTATATTTCAAGTAGACAACATGTCTTGCTACATGAATCTTCCATCAGACAGCTTTGATCAGTTTTACGGCTCGGCTGAGGCACAGGTCAAGAGGTCAGCAGGGTAATTGTTTTCATCAAACGTTACCATACCCCTATGACCGAATTTCGTCACCTTATACCCCTGACCAAATTTCGTCGCCAGATGACCGCGGGCCATATTTTCGATGTTTGAGATGAATTCAGATTTATGAAACATGATTGAACTTTTTAAATTATTTTGCTTTCGATAATACGAAATTGTACCTACATACGAGCTTACAATATTTAGATAAAGGCTACTATTTTCTCAAATGTATTATATATGATATATTGATTTCTCATACCAATTGATTGCTAGATATGAACCAGCTAGATCTTGTAAAACAGCAGCTGCTGTAGCCACATAAATTATATGTGACATTTTAGATTAAAAATCCGATTGTTGTAACACTATTCGTAGATTTTTTTCAAAAGCGTTAGACAGTGTTTCGTATGTGAGGTTAGTATGAAAATTTGAATTAAAAAAAAATTGGGTACAACTTTTTTTGGCAATCGAGGGTTGGGTTGGTAAATGTTCTAAAACTGTAAACAAAATTCATAATAATTAACTCAACTCACAATGGGTTTACCCACTTTTGCCGTCAAGCGATTTTTTTTGTGGAATAGAGCATTGTCAAAAACCTCTAAATTTTAAATTATACATTATGGCACGAACCAAACACTGGTTCGCTTGACTTTGTTATGCTTTGGTTCCGCGTTCAAATTATTGTCAATGCTGAACAGTAATTATGATATTAAAGTATAGTATAGTATAACATTAGTATAGTATTACATTATAGTAATAAAAACTATTCGTCACTAATTATTTGTGCTATATAGCACAAAATTTGATAGAAAATTATATTTTTGAAATTTGTCCAACTGCTTTGAAAATTAGTTTACGAATGCAATTTATCATGCCGAATACAAACATGCATTAATTAAAAAGCTAATTAATTAATAAATACATTTTAATGTTCAGCATGGTGAATTGCATAGGTATACATATATTTAAAAGTAATTTGATGCATTTCAAAATAACAGTATCCTTTAACTTTTTAAGCTATATAGCACAAATATCAACTCATTGGCTAGGTAACTGCTTTCGAAACACCCCGAAAGCTTTTAGTTTTGGCAGTAGCGCGGTTTTCAGAAGAGGTACTTTTTTCCACAAAATTTGATAAATCTTGGGAACCATTAAACATTTTGACAAACGTTTTTAATAAAATTAGTGCTTAATGTAACTAATCTGGTGGATTAAAAGATTTGGTTCAAAAACCTAATCGTTAGTTCAAAAAAAAATTTCGTACCTATTTATTCTTTCGGGGGCGTCACCCTCTCAAGGTAAGCTTTAGAGCAAAAATAAAAATACCGTTCAAAATGTTTTCCAAGATTTATCGCATACTGGAATATCACAAACACGAAAACTTTTGATTAGTATAAAATTATTGAATTATACAATTATTGATTATTGAATAGTATAAAAGTAGTTCGAGTACTTAAAGTAAAAGAAGTAGTTCGCGTAGTAGTCGAGTAGCAATTCTCAACCGTTTTGGTGCTACAGTTAAATTTGTAAATTATTCAAATCAGTGTTGGGTATTATTTGCATGAATTACCATTATGACACGAACCGATCGCAGGTTCGCTTGCCTTTGCTATGATTTGGCTTTGCTGGTTAATTTAAATATGACTATAACAGCTTATGAAGGAATATGATGCTAAAAACTTTTTCGCTTATCTTGTATACTATGGATAAAGAAAAAACCAAGAAAGACACCAAATACAGTGCAGTATACAAAGCGGCATTATACATTGATGGAAAGCTTGTCTTCACACAATAAACACGCTAGAAATACTACTACTATCAAATAATGGTTTTTAATGGTTCTAACTTTGGTGATGATACTCTACTTACTTTTCATTTCATTTGTTGGCTGACTCGCTTCTTGTCCATTACTTCACATAATATTTTTGTGCTCTTGTGTTTTTGACGTGCCTGCAAGATATTATTACATATTTTGGCTTACTTTTCGCAAAATACTTGTATTTTTGTAATTTCATGTGTTTATATACCTACCAAAATGGAAAATATCAATTTAAAAAATATATCTTCTTATTTTGTTGAAAAGTGCCGATGTGACATATCAGACATAGAAAATCACGAACCCCAACTTGACGAATATTCTTCTATCAGTGACTCTGAAGAAGACGATTGTGGTGACACCTCTAATAATAATAGTCCTGATCGAAATATAATTCCATTCCAAAGAAAGAAAGCTATTGTTAAACTACACCTTGAGAATCCTAAATGGAGGTTACAGACCTTACAAAAACGGGGAGCTTTTGAACTTAAAACAACAAGAGAACTACGCTTATGGAAAAAACAAGTAACTAGTCCATCTTCCAGACAAAAGTACAAAGAAATTGAAAATTTTGTGAAAGAACAATTTGATATCGCAAGGAAAGAATGCAAAATTCTGCGTTCATCGCATCTTCGCCAATGGGCAATACAAAAATATTTAGAGATTAATGATCCTAATTTAAAATTTCGGGCTAGCATCCGATGGACAGCTCGTTTTCGTAAGCGACACAGAATCTCTTGTCGAAAAGTGGCAAAGCTTGTGAATCGTCATGAAATTGTTGATGCAGAAAAACTAGCTGAAATTGTGACGCAATTTCGTTCGGAATGTTTTCCCATCTTTCTCAACTATGACGATTTGAATATTATAAATACCGATCGAATGGGATTCAACTATGAAATGACTTCCGCAAGAACTCTAACATCTAAAGCGGAGAGACTAACATTTGGTTTTGCCCAATCTCCAAAGAACTTGTGCACACATAGTTAGACAGTACAATTTGCCATCACATTAGGAGGGACCGTACTTGATAATGTTTTTGTGTGCCTCCAAGAACAATCTGGCTCGTTCGGTCCACTGGTGCGTCAGTCTCTCAAGCAATATCCTAATGTTGTGGTTACATGCAGCAAGTCTGGCAAAATGTCAGTTCCGCTAGTGCAAGTTTTTTCGAAAAAATCATTGCACCCACACGTGACAGACAATTTTGTTCTGCTTCTGGACTCCTGGACCGCTCATAAAAATGTAAATCCTTATAACGCCGTGTTCGGTTCCAGTAACAACCGCCCAGAGTGTTTTGTAAAAATGATACCGGAGAAATGTACGTCAATGTGTCAGCCTCTTGATACTGGTTTTCACCGTCAAGTTAAATATCTTGCCCGAGATCTGCTAGCTACGTTAGAAGTAATGGAAGATAGTAGCAACATTCATCCCGATGAAAAATGGTCAAGTAGGAATGGAATTTTAAAATTGGTGCATGTGCTCCATCACCAAATGTCGGCTCCAGTTTTCAAGCCCTTGGTGCTTTACAGTTGGTATTTGTCGGTATTCTTGGCCGAAAAGCCCATTTATAAAACTGTAAAAGAGGTGTGTTTCACCTTTGGCTACACTGAAAATAATTGCATTTTTTGCAGTAATGTTCGGTACATTAAATGTTCTAGATGTTTTTCCGTGCTTTGCTTAAGCTGTTTTTATTTCGAGCTTCATTCGATGAATTCTTGTAGTGCTTCTCCATGGCTAATAAATAACTGGTATTTTATATGTAAAATAGTGCGATTAACAAAGATGCTTACTAACATGTATTATTTTAAAGTTCTGCTAATTTCAGTTTTTTGTTTTATAGATTTGAGGAATAATGGGCGGGCGGGCCAGGAATGCGGTTTTAATTGTGTTATATAAATCCACACATTTAAAACTGATTTTTCCGGCAGCTTTGCAATTTCAACGCACCGGTTATTTTCTTAACCACTTACCCAACTCTGCTTTCTGCACTTCCGCTTTAACATTACCGTAAATGGAGGATATAACTTTAAATAACTTCGGAACGGTTGAGAGTTGCTAGCTGTAATTTTATATTTAGAGATTTTCGAAGATGCTCTATTCAACAAAAAAAGAATTATTCGAATCCGAGGCGGCGTTAATTAGGCACTTGAATTGTTAGTTGCCAATAGCACAGCATCTACATAGCCTTTGGCGTTGTAGGAGTGACAATGGTAATGACGCCAGAAAAGCTGGCCTTAAAACAAGTGCTTCTTTGCACCCTTGATTACTCTTTTTTTCTGTTTTTCGATAAGGAACCCAAGAACGCTTAAGGTAAAAATAATAATAACAAAAAAATGACATAATTAGGGGTTTTACAAGGTTCTGAAATTAAGCGAAAAACTTATTGAGTGATTTGGATGATTTGGAATAATAAATGGAGACGCTACACTTTGTTTCCTGATGCCAGAACGACGCGTTTCGAATTTAATAATTCAACATCAGGTTCTATAAGTAATAGACAGTAAAGATTGTAATTAATGGAATTATTAGTTACATTATGTACAGTACACGATAATCACAACAATATACAATACGTTTTTTATTGAAAACATTTTCGAAGTGGATACCAACCTGGTTAGTTGTAAAATGTTTTACGCACTTTTTTAAACTTGTCATAACTTTTGTCAGCTATTATGATGTTAATATTAACGTATATACTAAAAATATCTAATATTTAATATCTACTACTTTACCTTCAAGGTTGAATCGTTACTTCTCAAAATATTTATAAAAAATCAACTATGACAGGTAAGCTTAATAGTGTGAAGTGAGATTCTACTAGACTTCGAATGATGCAGTCTTTCTCAAAAATAAACAAAGGCTATTTTTCCTCTACTGTATGTATCAGCTGTAGGTAACATCATACGCACCTATCTTTGAGCTTTGTTTCAATGGATCGTGTGAGCTTGCCCAAGGCTGGTACATTTAAGAATTTTTCATCGTGATAATTTGAACAGTCTATGAGGCTAGCTTACTTTGGGGATCCCCTTTTCTGACTTGGGACAAAAGATCGAAAGATGTATGGCATATTTCCAGGGATATTCCAGCCATGTCCATAAAAATTCATTCCAGCTCAATGTAAATTCATATTTACTGACTATGCTATGGTGACTTCAAACATAATTACAGTCTGACCTGACAATAATGCAAACTAAAATATGATTGCTTTAAGCTTTGCAATCACCGCTGTGAGAAGAACGTTTTCCTTCACGTTTCGACTCTATAGCTCTTGTTTCAAAGAGTCTATAAAATAGGAAGGCGTTTTGTAGCTTACAGTCATGTCTTAATTATCGTGTAGCGGTACAAAACATCCACTAATTTTCCAAAGAGGGCACGGAGAAACGCGAGAGATGGGAGGAGTTTCATGAGGCAGATGAAAAATCAGATTGAAAGAAAATCGTTATTGAACAACGAGGAACAATTAATTATAGGTATTGATGCATGCGTTATCATTTCTAAGATGAGATACAACATACAATTGCCGTCATGAACGATTCTCAATTACTTTAACATCTATTACCTGCATTTGCCTTGTTTCATTACGAATACCAAAATAATTTAAAAATGTCATCCCTGCACTCCGTTTCCAATCATCATAACGAATACGATTTTACACGCTACTTACTCATGACTCGATTATAAATTTTAAGAAATCATGTTTCAAAGTCTGATTAAGCCATTTTGTAGGGGTAACTTTTATACCTGTAAGATACTGAAAAAATATCATCAATAAACCTGCGATTGAAGCACATTTCTCTTTTCCATATATACTCGAGCTCCATAGCTGCCTATATATTCGCAACTGATACACTTGCATTGTTCCCTATTTGGATTCCTCGCCTTTGCAGGAATAATTCTTCTTCAAATTTTACAAAACTAAAGTCTAAGCTGAGATTTAACACACGCACACACTTCTAAAATTTTATGTAAAACATGGAATACGCTTCACAGGGATACGTGCCGTCATTGAAGTGGAGTAGAACGCATATCATAAATACTTTATAACGCGACTTGGAGACGCGTCGAACAACAAATAAATTTCATAAAAAAACGAAGCTTGTTGGGAATAGTCTGTTTGGGTACCATATAGCTATTCACAATAATCTGAACGTAAAGGTTTGCTCATCAATGGAACGAGAAATTAAACCACTTGGTCAATTACACAATTTTGCTCAGTAAACTATTATCGGTGAGGACATCTCTGTCTTCTACATGAAAAAACGAGAGGTTAAGCTTGATAAAAATGTTTTTGTTGCTTTTGTTGTGTTGGATTTGGCCAAGTTGCACATGTACCGAATACTTTACGACCATTTAAAGCCAACAACATCCCTATCTATTGCAGTATGTTGGCTAAAGATCAGTTGTTGTTAAATAAATAAAGTTGTATTCAATTAAAAGTAAATGCCAATTGTCTTCGGGATGAGACACAAGATGTTCTTGATTGCATTAACTGTGAAGGTAAAGAAGTGAATTCTCCCAGGGGAGACCCTAAGCAAAATCCTACACCACATCATGTTTTTCTAGAATCGGCAATGCAAAAAGAGTGCCCGGACAAACCAAGTAGTACAGTTGAATTCTATACAACATAACGAAAGAATAAAGAGTAAAATTAAATGCTCGAAAAAGTTTTTGTTCTCAAATCAAGATGACCATCGTGTTTGATTAAATTACAATGAGATTTTTCCTTATGGATATTCGTCTTAATATTAACTCAATATTGACAGTGTGGAATTAACCTGAGTGACATTGATTGTACATCTTGTAAATAATTTTGGACATGTATAAAAGCATGCATCATTTTGAAAATTGCATCAGTCTGTTATTTGCCACTGCGCTGATTGAATCAACTTGCACCATGGAAGTAAACGTAAATGAACTGCAGAAAAAGAAGCAAGAGAAAGGACGTGTCTTCTAAAGCATAGACATTCGGTGGGACGTTATGCAGAGAAAATCCTGACTTTTGAAAAACACTAGATAATAAATCATTCTGCGAAGGTGTCTTTGTGAGGAAATATAAGAATGGAGCATTAAACAACATCCACATTCGGAAAACTCTTGATGGAGGAATATTTTCCTTCTAAACTTTAAAAAAACACTATCATAGATATGGAGAGGTGGCTTGAATAGATAGACTTCTCAATATGATACAGAACACCCAACAGACGTAGGAATTCTAATACATCTAAAATATAAAGGGATACGTAAATTTTGCAAAAAGTCGAACTAGCCGGACTCCTTTAGGGTGTCTGTTATTAACATGCCTTAACAGCACTAGTGTGACCAGGCTATTAAGGTCGAAACTCCCCAGCAAAAAGGTAAAAATAATTTTTTAATCACTTCTGACACTTTTCTGCCGCGAAAGATATTTGATAATAGCCTCGAAAAATTTGGATAACCAATAAAAACTAGCGCGTAGTTTAAAATCGCGTCATAGTTTCGAAATTGAAATCGAAAAGTGTCTAATATTCGCCCCATGCAATATTTAAAGGATAAATATCAGAAGCTAGATTACAACTTTTAGGCCTACAGCAGTTGTTTTTATTACTTCACTAAAATAGCTAAATAATATTCGAAAAATCTTAGCATTTAACAATTGTGCAGTCCAAAATGTTAAAGCAAATAGTATCATGTGTATGTTGGTATGTTAAAGATTTTCCAGGATCCAGTTTTTGTATTGTATTGTACGAGTTTATTGCAGATCTATACGATTCATATAAATTACATGACATCAGATCCATATTAATGTTAAAAAAATAAAAACAGTCAATTTATAGTTCATGGTAAGCCGTAAGTGAGGGAAAAAAACCTAAAGCTATTAAGAGGGAAAAAAGGATGATTAATATGGGAAAAAAACCTCACTCAGCAAGATAAATGATCTTGCCCCATTCGGCCAGCTTCCATACTCGTCATAAATAAATAAATTATATCCATCAATTACAAATTATATCCATCAATTAAAGTTACATCAATTACAAATTATATCCATAAAATATGTTAGCAGATTAAGCATTACTAAATGAGCTAATTAGCTCAGAAGGAATCTTGCCCACACCTAACAAAATATTGCACCATCTCATAAACATTTTGGAGTGACGAAATACGTGGGAGTTGTATACAGTTGTTAACAATTTCATTGTCACTATACGCTATCCTACATAAAATTGAGTGAATCACATTGCGATATACAGCATTAAAATCTTTAATTACGTGATTAGCAAAATGTTGACTAATACTGTCCCTTCTAGATATTCTAAATAGCATTCTAAATACATCATTAAATGCAACACGTACTTTATCAATTGGGCTAGAATTTGAAGGATCCCACAGACTCATACAATAGATATTGCTAAAGAAAGTTGAAAACAGATACTTCTTTACATCGATACTACACATGCCAAACCTACTGGAAATTAAATTCGCTCGCATATAAATTTCTCTTCTTCTACATCATAATTTTTATTACTTATCTCGTAACCCAGATATCGAGCACTTTCACACCACTTGAGGACTGATCCACAAAGAAATACATCCGGTGGTGGCCCACAGAAGCTTTTCGACAAAAACGCCAAACATTTGGTTTTGTTTGGATTAAATATTATGCTGTGCTCCTTCAAATAGTCTTCACAAATTTTCAATAAAACATTCAAAGCCCTGATACTGGTGGTAATCACTGCAAAATCATCTGCGAATGCAAAGTTATGGGCAGTCCAATTCCCAATGGAGCATCCAAATCGTGAGTTGGTGAGCTGCTGACAAAGACCATCTACATAGACATCGAAGGCGTAGACTGATAAGACGCCACCCTGTCTGACGCTGTTTCGTACTGGAAAGGGGTCCGAGATACGTGAACCCCACTTCACAACAAAATGTTGGTTTCTAAACCAGTACCACAGCACACCCAATGTCTTTTTATCGAGTCCACGTTTGCACAGTTTACCAAGAAGAGTCCAATGATTTAAAATGTCGAATGCTTTGGAGGCGTCTAAGAAACACGCATATACGGGCGTTCCCGGTTCCCGAACCACACCTGAATTAACTGGCTTCATTATATTTTTGGAATTTTCAATGTTATTCAATGCCGTTATTTTGAGTTGTTCCTTACTATTGCAGTTGAATGATTGCTCATAATGACTAGCCCACATTTTGTAAATGCTCGCCTCCCCACTTACATTTTCTACAACACTCGGTAATGGGTCAGCGTTCGCCTTGTCACTTGTTTTAACAACATTCCAAAATTTGTAGAAATCTTTACCCCTATATTCAGTTGCTAATTTGTCACTTAAGATTTTATC
>JAQIXW010001837.1:0-17552 GCA_034700685.1 Willowsia buskii | reverse complement strand
AAATAAATTTTTGACAAACATACTGCAAAATAGAAACTCAACTATAGTTATTTGGCCTCACCACAGGAGATACTCACCTCCCTTGATTCTTCAACAACATAAAAGCCACACTTGCTTTCATGTTGTCATAGGAAATAAGCAGGTAATTTGTTAAATAATAAATAAGAATATAGCTTACGAACTAACTAGGCACCATGATGAACAGCCTTTTGCTATTGTTTTTTTTGATACATCCTTAACAGAAACAAGATATTATGCTCTACAAATTATATGATACTTTGCTACAAATTGCATAAAATAAAATTCGGTTTCATGCCGTGTTCTTTCAAAATATTCAACAGCAAAGATAGGACGCCTAATTTTATCCAATTTGAGTCCAAGTTTATCCTCCACGTTTCTGCCATTAATTATTAATCATTCTAGTAATATCAATCTCTTTAAGAATGCATATGTGCGCATCAAACCAAACCGGAGATCTAAATTAGGCTGGTTGGTAGGTATTAACATGTGTTAGGATAATGGATTTTTATTTTTATTTGCTTTAACAAAGGAAATATTTTTGTGATGTCTTTTATGAATAAGCTGAATTAGGGAATGAAAACATTTTAATTTTCCTAATTCACAACATACTTTGTATAGAATACCTAGTTTATAAGAAGTGTGTTGCTTCTATGTTGAAATTTAAAGTAGCGAGAGTTCTGAATTGGCATTTTATTTAGCTCTGAATCATACCTAATGAATTTACAATTGTTTGTAAGATGAAATACAGTATAATGCAGCATAAACGCCACACCGCAAAAACGCAGTGGCCTCATGTAATCAAGTCCCAGGTTTTAATGATTTGACGTAATGATCTGACCTTGTTTTAAGAAGCATAATTATATTATCCATGTGCAAATTTTATAAATATGCATAGCGAAGAGAATCAATATTATTGCCTTACAAAATATAAACATGTTTGCTTCCAAGACAGATAAAATATTATGCTTGTATTCTAACTTTGCATGCCCTCAACTTTAGTGCTAAAATACGTCATAGAAATTTACAGGAATGACTTTCTCAAAACTGAACCTTATCTGCATACTTCTAAGAAGGACAAATGATAACTACCTACAAAAGAGCAGCTTTGCTTGTGAAACATACGCGTACTCCAAGTGACATCTAAAAGCAAAGAAAGCAAGTTTCACAGAAACCTGCTTGAACAAAGTGATCATTGGGAAAAAGATAGACGAAAGATGATCTTGACCGTTACACTTTCACTGATAAATATTGGTTCATTCGTAGCATATTGGATAGAAGGACCCAAGAAAATGAATCATTCATTTCCTTCATAGATGCGCAATATCAAGCGTTTAATTAATTATATTTGTGACTACGACAGTATATGTATATATGCTACATTTTCATTGGAATCTGACACTCACGAAATATGTTGGATCTATCAAATATTTTTTTGTTTTTAATGACAGCGTATGAGGTAACACCGCACAAAAATATTTTATTTTGCACGTAGCCTTGTCCTTCATTACTGCACGTTAATTGGATTTTTGGAATATTGAATACTTATATGTCGTATCTGATTCATAATTGATTTCTTTTCCTGGATATTTTCTCTGAAATCGTTTTTCAACGAAATGCGTCTCCACGCGTGCTTTTGACATAACTCTGATGTATATATTATATACGATGGAAAATAAAATGTTACCCAGAATTGTTTGTAATTTCATACTTCAGGAAAGATCATCCTTGATGATAACACTGTACTGTTATCCTTGATTTAATTTCAAGTGTAGGAAGTGTAATTTGATGTTCCTCTACAGTTATTACTGTAATTTCAAGAATATTAGCACGCTTCATTGAAAAGAACCGAGCAGGCATAACAAACCTGATCTCACTAATTGAACATGGTTGCATCTAAAAAAAAGGGCTAATTTTATGCTTTATGCGTTGTTATAAAATGTGATCAGTTAGCATCACAATTAAAAATGCAGTAGCAAATTGTTTCGCAACATTATAACATTAAAGTGATTTTGTAGTCAATAATAAAACTCATTCTTTTAATCATAAAATGAGGATTGACAGGATATTTTACTAAGGTCAAAGGTGAGGATTCAAAAATATGGAAAACTCCGAGAGGTCATGGCCTTCATTCCAGCAAAAATGATGCATTGATTATCGTGTTTCCTTATAACCGTTTTATGCATATTGATACACTTAATTATTTTATTTTAAACAAAATTATATTCTATATTGCATTATTAGTAACTTCTGTATCCTAGAGCACAAATATTCAAAGCTAAGCACTAACCTTCTTACTATACTTTGTGAAGAGCATTGCACAATTATGGAATATTTTCGCTTCGTAATTTTATGTTCTCTTTGCCTTAACAATTTTCAGTTGATCGCCACTCAGCCTTGCATGGACAACTGAGAAATATTGATTTGCCATAATATCTGCATTATTCCTAAATACATATTTAGCTTAATATAGAGTTCACTAAATAACATGTTGAGATTTACCAGCCTCCAGCTTTATAACAGTTTAATTGAATATTTTTTGTACGGAATTGATAATCACAGCAGAATTTAAAATACAAAGCGGCAGTTTAAGTTGATGATATAAAATCCAGTTGTACCTTTAAGAACCGCTCAACAAATTTGAGGTTATAGTACTACTAAATACTGAAATATGCAATTCTATTACATACACAATTACCAAAACTTTCCATCTTCAATCCATAATTTAATTTTCAAAAATGTAAATGTTTTAAAAGTAAAAATAACCGTTATACTTGTTCCCAAGCAAATAAAGCATTTTCAGTAAAATGTATTTAGTGTTTCTAAGCTGCCAAGCGAAGATGAGCTTTGGACAATGATATCCAACAAAAGTTTGATTATTGTGAGAAATTTGTCTAAAGTTCTATATTTTGTCAAAGCTCTTCCATTTTTTTGGAATGGCGAAAGATGGATTGTCCCTTGCAAAACTAAAGGTGACTTGTCATGGGTCATATGGCTTCACGTTTTATTCCCAGCCATACACGTCCTCCTGGTTACACATTACCTAACGACGTGTACCCTTCAAATGTCATGTAACCATTTACATGTTAGCTGGTCTTTTCTAATGTCCACACATATGATCACGGTTCTGGTATGCTATTGGATTTACTTAAAAGATCCAATAAAAACAGCGACTTGTCACACAATTCTGGAAAGATATGCGGAAAAGTTCAAAGGTTATCAATATTTTCAAGTTCAAAAAAAATAATTCAAAATCTTGATTTAAAAATGTATATATTGTATTTGCAGATACCTATTGCCGACCAGGAAAATTACGCAGCTCAAAATTTGTAAAGTTTTTTGATTACCTTAACGTTACTGTTCCAATTTCACTCTGCGCTGTCGGGATCATGGGAACTTTGGCTTATTGGTTGCATCCAGGCATTCCTGTTCACATAACTAGCAAATTTCCAGAAAAATCTTTATTTCGGTTTATTATTTGTCTTTTGGCAACCTACTTTATACCCACTTCTGCATTACTTTTGAGCTTTCTCTTTGTTTATCTTATTCAGTTTACGCCCCTTTTCCTGTTAACAATGAAAACTGAATTTCGTCCTGGTGTAAATGAAGATAAGTATATTACAAAGGGTATTGTAAGGTCGATAGCTTATCTACCTCAATTTTACAGGCAATTTCAAATAGCATTTATGATGCATTTAGATACCTACGCACTTCTTTTACTACCATTGGAGTGTTTAATGTCACTTCTGATAATAGCCTGTAATTGCGTTTTTATTATGTATAGAACGCAGTTGAACAAAATTGAGAAATTTCATGTGACCAATGTTTTATGTCTAATTTGGGCTATTATTATTGCTACATTTGATTTAACTGGACGGTTCAATCAGTATTCCTTGGGCACTATTTCCTGTTGGAATAAATGCAAGTGGAGACATTTTGCTAGGAGACGAATAATGAAAAAGTTTGTAAGAAGTTGTAGACCATTACGAGTATGTTACAAGGGATATAGAAAAATTCGAAGGACAACACTTTTGACAATCTTTCGAGGAATCGCAGTGAAAACATTTAGAGCAGTTAAGGTTTTAAGCAGTTAAAAATGTTTGTATTCTGAAGCAATTATAAAATGTTCTAAAATAATATGAACACAGATAACAATATTAATTATCAAGCGTCTGTCAAATTTTCTGTTTATTACACAATTTTATAAATTGCAAGAATATAAAGCAGCTAACAGTTTGATTGCTCTGACGTCATTCAACGCTTTATTTTTATACTTACGTGTATCATTTTGGGTAACTCTGTTTGATACGAATTATTTAGACAAAAGCAATAAATCCATAGTTCTAAACATTATATTAGCTGTATAG
The DNA here is from genome assembly GCA_034700685.1 of Willowsia buskii. Classification (NCBI taxonomy): domain Eukaryota; kingdom Metazoa; phylum Arthropoda; class Collembola; order Entomobryomorpha; family Entomobryidae; genus Willowsia; species Willowsia buskii. Next base: position 13,167 of record JAQIXW010001837.1, on the reverse strand, counting down.
TCCCTTCGAAAATTTTTGTCAACTTCCTCGCGAGTCACTATTGTTTTAAATGATATCGGCCTTAAAGCTATTAAATGTTTTCGTATTTCCTTTCGAGTAAGGACACTCAGCATACATTCTGAGCACCTCACTAGCCATTCGTTTCTTATCATTATCTTGCTCTCAATATGACCATCTGCCATAAGTGGAAAAATTATGTAAATTGCAAAATGAACTATAAGGGCGGTGGGTACGCTACATATGTACACTGACAACGGAAAAAACTTCCAGCCTACAAACAAGCAACAGGTGAGCATAACACCGAGACAGAAAGCAGTTCCCATTGTGACTGAGAAAGCATATGATGTCATGTCATCCCCACCAAAATTTATGACACAAAGCTGCTGATATAGACGCAACACATGAAAATCTAGGGGCATTTTTCTTAATCGTTTAGCGATTCTGTTGTAGATGCAGTGCTCTAAGAGAAGGGGATTCACTATGAGGCACAATGTGCGAAAACATTCTGCTGCAGAAACCCATCCGATTAGAAATCTTAACAAAATTAGCCAATAAGGTTGAGTTAATTCGTTTCCGAATCCTAAATCTTGAAAAATAAAGAATAATGGATCAATGTTCATAAATATTCCTACAGCTGGCGCGGTAATCGTCATTAGTAAAACATATAGGACAAATAGAATTTGAAAGATTCCTAAGTAGTCTGGTTGGCTGCCTTTGAGAAGCTTGATGAATTCTGAAATATAAATATACTGCAAATTGTTATTGGTCACTTTGAAAATGAATCGTAAAAATTAAGTATATCATACCATTTTTAACTAAGGTATTAAGGTTTTTCAACAGCTTCCTGGTCTTAATTGGCGTCGAGATAGCACTGTTTTGTTTAAACAGTTTCCCTTCAAATGCAACTATAGCGTTCATATACCCAACCATTCTATCGGCATTCTGAAATGCTGGAAAGTTCAATGCCCAGCCAAATAGAGTGCCCATCATAATAAATACTTGAAGCAATGCTATCCGTCCTGAGTGTTGGGCTGACATGCCGTAAAAATATTTGAGAATTTGAAGCAAAGAAGGTAAAAATCCTAAGCCAAACACTAGAACTATATTGACAAAGTAGAACGGAATCAATTTCCGGTTGTTTTTATTGACTGAAATCCAACGTTTTGTGAGAGGACAAAAGTAAATAATGTGTGGATACAAATATAATTTTGTAGTATCCTCCAGAAGCTGAGCTGCAGCATACACTAGAGGAGTAGACATTTTCAAAAGTAGGTAAATATTCAATGGGATGTAGGAACTATAGGAACCACTACACACGCAGATCTGGAAACAGATACTGATAAACTATGAAATCAAATAGATGGAAAAATATGTTTTCTAAAAATAGAAATAAAAAATAGGTTACTGAAGGGCTTCTAAAAAAATGTTTTCTGAAACAAAAATAAATAATCAAGATAAATACTTGTGAAAATAGATCACGTGTGCAAGATAAACTCGTTATTTTTGTGTTGTGTTTGAATTTGAGTTAGTTTTTGGGTCTATGATATTTTGCTCTTATTTGTTTGTTACATAAAATTTGTTTGAATGTCACTTTAGAATCAACGTTACTGATTGCCAACAATTTTTGTCTATTTATAGAATATGTGGCCTTTTACGTCAACTCAAATAGATTACGTTGCGTTTTTAACTACCAAATACGTAAATATTAGAAACATAATGCGTATACCATACATCAGTAGAAAATTGTTTTCAATCAACTGAAAACACAGCAAAACGTTTTGAATAAGCATAACTATACTAGCGCGATAGATTGAATCATGTGATGTCCTTTCTTTCTTTCCAAATTGGCCAATTATTCAAATGAAATTGGTGTAAAATTTGTTTTCCAAAAGGTAACTGCGTTGGATGAGGAGTTGGATAACTATTTTAATTTCCGCAATTTCAAATACAAATTGTTTTTTTACGTCTGACCTTTTCAAATATCAGAAATTTGTATTTGATGCTCCCAGCAGTTAATTAATCCAAATTAATTTAGTAATGTTTTCAAAATATTGTATAAAAATAAATTTTGTAATTAATGTAAACCGGAACCAATATTGGAGGGGGAAAGTTAAGTTAACGTTCTTTTAATATTTGACAACAGTTCATTTCTATATACAGTTTACGGGCTACTTCTATTCTGTCAAAACTTAAATTGTTCTCTTTCTCTTGTAGGAAGAAATATCTACAAAGCAAAGCAAAACACTCATTTAGTATTTCTAACATAATTGTAAATATTATACCCACAAATTAGATGAATAAATACAGAACTAAAAAAAAATCCAACTTTTGTTTTTATTTTTTAAAGCATTAGTTAATGTTTAATAAGATGTTGGCTTTGTTTCAGTAATGCGACAAATTTTACTTGAAGTTAGACACATTATGATGATTAAATATCAATACATGTAGGTAAGGTAAATACATATGTGGACAAGTATTCCTAGAACTCTAGATTGCTTTATGCAATAAACTACCTAATTTCTTGTTTCATATTACACAATGCATTGCTCAAAGTTCAAAAGTGCATAAGTTCAAAAAACACTCTACGTTACATTAATTTAAATTCAAGTCGAAAACTATATTGAATTTTAATTTGCCAGTGTCACATAGGATAAGTGAAAGGTGGTTATTTAACCTTTCTGCATTTTTCGCTGTAACTACATAAATATTATTTTACAGGCACCACCGACTGGAAAGAAACTAAAGCGCACGTAAACATCATACATTGTTCAATAAACCGTTTTTTGGGTTTTGTAGCAGGATCTTTTCGTATACAGGAACTATTTAAAGTCTATACACGTAAAAGACAATAACTGGAGGTTGAGCAGGAAATGGTCTACTCATGACTAGCATGACTTTAGTTTTTAAGAAAAAATATATTCTCAGTTTAGGTTTGTACATTTTTTACAGTACGAACAGTAATAATTTAATTATTTATTCTCATTCTTTCTCTGGAAATAACCAGTCTTTATTGGACAGTAAAAGCAAAAACTCACAAAACACTGGGAAATGCGACAGTTTTAGTCCTTAAGCATCGTAAATAAAATGAAACACTGCACTGTGTGCACACACTATACGCCCATATAGCATTCCCTTTTAGTTTTACACCAACTCACAAATCTCTTCCACAGTCAACCAAAACTCATAATTTGGTGCAAAAACCCTGGTTTGGGTCATAGCCTTATATTATGTTATCTAAGAAAAATATCCAGCAATTGCCGTCATTAGAACTATACATTTTTCCTCATTTTGCAAATTTATTATATCAATCACGTTTTAAGAATGATAATGGAGTTTCCTTCACCCAGTAAGTAATCTGATACATGAGCTATTCTCATGCACACTGTGCAAATGTATATAAGAATGAAAAGAATTAAAAGCAACCTTACAACCGACCCAGACACTCAGATTTCTGCATTTGGAAGGGTTATCGGTATCATCAAGATGATGTACCGAAGAGTAGATAAATTTCCTTTAATGAGTTCAAGCTACCTAATTTTAGCTATCAGTCAGTATACCTCCCCGTTACATAACCTATTTTTTAAGTTATCATGATTCACCTGTATGCGCAGTTTCTCAGCTTGTACTCACTATAAAAGATTGCTCACATACAATCATATATAATATTTTCTTTTTCCTTGTAATTAATTGTAACCCATTAATGATAACAAATTATTCTTTTTCAAGTTACTTTGTAACTGTTATCGTATTATCTTTTAAAACATTAAGGTCACATCACATAGCATAATATCATATCAGAACGGATCCGGGATAATGAGAGAAAAGCCTGAGATATTTTACAGCTTCTACTACCCAAAGGAAAGCAAGTTCAATAATACATTATGTGGAAAACATGAGTCTACTTAGGTAACAAGACAATTAAATTGATTACTATGGTCATTATGGTGGTATATTAAAGTTTATAATTGTAAGCCACGCTTATATTTCTTGTATTCTGTGCAACAAAATGTTTCCATGCTCCTATGAGTACTCAAACATTTTGAGGATCCTGTTTTGTCTTAAAAAATTTAATTTTTGTACGAAAGAATTTCGTAATATTTTCTAAGACCATTTCAAGTTTCTTCCAATAAGTCATATCAGGATGATCTTCATTCAAGATCGTTCATTATTGTAATAATATTCATAAAACGAAGTATAAGTTTTCTATGACGTCAGGTATTTGTTGCAAACAAGTAGTACGAAAGCAATAATAAAGAATCTAGCTGAGAATATCATATTTCATAGTAGAATCTTCCAGAATTTTTATAGAGAAGAAAATAAGTTGCAACACTCATACCAGATACCTAACCAAAAACTTTTCCAAGAGTTCATTCAGATTCTATGTTAATTTGACTTTGCGCATGAAATTACTCGCACGTACACAATGAATGTAAATGGAATTGTGGTAAATAATGGAAACGGACATTTTAATCGCCATCGCCGCAACTTTTTTACCGTTTTTATTTCATCACCTCATGGCATTCTTCCAGCTTCAAACGAAAAGAATAAACTATATATTTGGTTATGTGAAACTGCTCGTCCAATTAAGTACGACAAAGTAATTGTACTATATAGTGCATACACGGACACGACTTTAAGCGCGCAGGTGGATGCAACAGTTTTATGATAAAAACTGATATCCAGCTTCGTGGAAAATAAACGATAAAATGATGGCGGTTAAGTGGTGAGAACAATATAATTATGCGATGAACTGATGGCGATTATTATTCCCAGGATAGTACATAGATTCATTTTACTGCATCTATGCAACACTCGCAGTCAACATTAATTTCGATTCCTGGTTAAACCCAGCACGATTTGCTAGATTGTTGATCATAAAAAATATAACATTATGCTTATTAAAATTTGATTTGCATTTATAATCTTGAAGCTGAGAATATGATAATTATATCTTATAACTCAAGTAAAGTCTCACACTAGATTTTATACTGCCAAAACGACCAAACAAAACCCAGATTATAGTTTCTATTCTCTTTGATCACAACGCAAACTTGTCTGCATCATCGTTTTACATAACTAAACAGCTCTGACATTTGAGTATAAAATTTCTCAAAAAACAGCATCTGACTTTTTTTTTAAAATTCTTATAATGGCACCAAACACTACTTCTGAACTGACCACAACTATTCAGAGTCACGAGTCCAGAAAAGAGACGTCTGGAAAAGAGCTAAACGAAATATTATACAAAGGCTACTATTACAATGTCACCGACTTCATTCGTCGACATCCTGGAGGAAACATTATTAAATTTTATACAGAACCCGGTGAAGATGCGACCCAAGCAATTGACCAGTTTCATTATCGTTCAAGACGCAGAGTTGAGGGCATCTTAAGAACATTACCGAAGCGACCAGCGGACCGACATGAACGTAATGTCCACATACTAATTGTAACAAAATCCAAATGTCAATTAACTATTAATTATTTTATATTACAGGTGGCCTTGAAATTAATACCCTTACTCGGCATGAATCGCTTACTGCCGATTTCAACAAATTATTTGAAGAACTAAAAAATGAAGGATATTTTGAGCCTTCTATTCGTCATGTTATCATCCGCTTGGTGGAAGTAACTGCGCTTTTCACACTTACTTTCGGGATTTTCTTCCAATGCGAAACAACGCTAACAAAATGTTTGGCTGCGATAGCCTGTGGATTTGCGATGAGTAGATTTGGCTGGCTTATGCACGAAGGTGGTCACAATTCATTGACAAGTAGCCCCAAAATTAACAAGCTCATCCAGGATTTCAGTATGTGTAAGTGATTTCAAAAATAAACTATTTCAATTCCTCATCCCTTCAAAAAAAATTAGGATGAAATCTTTATTTCTATAGCTTTTGCTTTGGGAGGATCATCGGCATGGTGGAATTCTCAACATAATCGTCATCATGCAATGCCTCAGCGCTTGGAGCACGATGTAGATTTATCAACTTTGCCATTTGTCGCTTTCCACAAAAGAGTGGTCAAGGATAAGAAAAATATGAACGCATTTTTTGTCAAATATCAAGTAAGTATTAAAATCTTGAAAAATTGTTTTAATCAATATTTTATCCAAATTTTCATTTTTTAAATTGTTTAAATAGGTAATTTTATACTGGACGATTGACTTGCTTCTTGCCAACATCGCCTGGAGATATTTCCTTCATCCCCGCTACCAAGTGCATAAGAAAGCCTACCGAGAAATGCTATTTGCCATTCCAAACATATTTTTTATTGTGTTTATTGTGGGAATTCATTGGTATATTATGATGCAATACTGGCATGGCTTTTTCCTTGGAGTGAATTTTGCACTGAGTCATTCTCATTTGGATGTTGCTGATAAGCCTACACATTGGATTGAATATTCGCTCACTCACACGGCCAATATCAGATCTTCCCTTTTTGTTGATTATTTTATGGGATATTTGAATTACCAGATTGAACATCATCTCTTCCCAACGATGCCGCAGTTTCGACAGAAGGAAATTTGTCATCGTGTGAAGGCTTTAGCGGAGAAGTATGGTTTGCCATATCGTGTCTACTCGTATACTGAAGCGTGCTGGCTAGTGATTAAAAATTTAAATGATGTTGGTCGAGAATTGACCGCAGATGTGGTTTCAGGATAGAGGAAGACAAAATATGAGTCATGATTTTGTATAACTTTAACAACATGAGTGATAATTACGATATTGTTTTTTTTTCGGGGTTATATATTACATTGCCCTATCATTGACGATTGAAACATGGCTTGAGACTGGGAAAAATATTTTTAATAAGCAAAATAATATGACCTGAAGTAGAACGAGCTTATTTTTCTCGTTTAATTGGTTGGAGTAATCTAAATATGGTAAAATAAATTTGCAATTCTGTTTTCGTTTTGTATTTCATAATATCAAATTAGTGAAGTTTTATTGTAACCTTGCTTATTTTCAAGTAACTATATAAAATAGTAAGTGAGTTAAATCTGGGTTAAAATTAGTTGCTTTCTTTTGTAGAAATTTTCAATTGTTTCATGGGCGTATCAAATACTAGATTGCAATCAGTAATAAAAACTAATAAAAAGTTTCAACATCTTAGCACAAAATTAGTCTTGAAAACTTATTAAGCATAAAATAAATACACAGATTTTATATTACCTTTAACCTCAAGTAAATGTTGATTCTGTAACATGTCATTGTATTGCTTATAGGATTTGAATATATTGAATCTTTGATTTATTTTGAATCTTATTCAAATATTTTTGCATGTTATTACATCACAAATATTATACTAACTATTAGAAGTGCTCATATTTTTGTTTGATTTAGTATTTAGTAACAGCTTAAAAGCTAACAAGTAACGAAACAAGATTGTCTATCAAAACATTACACCATTCCAAAAATGTGCTTTTATTCACATTACAAAATGGATATGTAGTCATCACAGTAATAGGCCTAAAAGACAGAGCAACTTTGTAATTAAAACTCTGTCTACACGAGCTATGCATCAACCTCTCTTTAAATAGCCGCCATTTGGAGTCCAACCCATCTAAATAGTAGCATTCAAAATAAAAGATGACAACAGAAATACCAAATCTCGCGACAATCATCATCACCAAAGAAATTCCCATCGGGGTGGAATCTGTCAGAAGAATTTCATTGTGCTTAATAAATACAAAACTTGTCACAGTCGCTGCGACAAGTATCACCGCACAGTGAAAAGCAATTCGAAAACATGCAAAGCTGCTATTAACTAATCGTACCAGTATTTGAAGCGATCTATACACCTGTATAGCTTTCAAATCTTGAATACTTCCCACACTTGTTTGAAGTATTTTATTCTTAGTACCTATATGACACACATAATTTGGGATGATACAATCGAGCCAGTACTCACAAAGATATATAGTTATAAGTAAAAGAAGCACTAAGAGCTAATTGTTCCAGCAGCACTCCAAACTGTCCAGGCCTCCAGTCCGAGCCAGAAGCAAATGGTAGGAGATTTCAAAGTTATTTCAAGCTCAACAAAAATTTCAATCAAGCTTCGAATTGGATCCGCTGGGTGAAAGAAAGAAACAACAAAAAATATTGGTAAGCAGAGGGGAAAGTAACATATAGACCATATCAATTCTTCAACACTTTTATAAGTTGAGTATGAGTAATTTAAGTTAGGTCCAAGTCTATCCTTAAGTGCCTTGTCCAGATGAATCAGTTCATTCATTGCCATGGCCATTTCGTTAAGATTGTGTGAAACAACGAAGCAACCTTCCACAGCTCCCCAGATACCTATCCATAACATGTAACCGAGGTACACACGAATAACTGCGGTTTCCTCTGCATTCCCAGGAGAAAGTTTGTTTTTTTCTTCTGGAATGTTTTCACTGTTTAGGCTCAAAAGGTGAGAGAAGAGCACAATCTGAAATGTCTCTCCAATAAAGTAGCAGTTCCAGTAGGCCAGAAAATCGTAGCCAGTAATTGGAACAAACTGTTTTTTATATTTGTCCCAGTAAAAGCCCCCAGCCAATGTATACTTTATGATTGCACCTAATCTAAACGCTAACTCTTTCCTTACCCTGTCGGTCAACATGTTGGCTCGTAAACAGCAGAGCACGAAATAAAAGTTTGTACAGCACAGGACCTTGAAGAATTTCGTAGAAATAATCTTTTTATCAAGGTTTTAATAAGTAATTTTCAAACAAATTAAGCAGTAAATTTTAATCGCTCGGTTAACAAACTGTATTGCTAAGCGAATAATATGTAACTTTGGCATATATTGAATAACAAAAAGATTGACGTTATTTTGATAAGGTACAATTATGATAGTTTAAAAACTGTAAATTTTTAAAAGGTTGATATAATAAAACGATTTTTTTATAAGTATTCAACTTAATAACGAAATTAAAAATGCATGGAGTCTTTATATGAGTATAGACACCATTTTTTTGTAATCCGCTAAAATTTTCAATACGAAATACAGAGTATATTGTATTCATTAAATGTAGACACAGATCATACCTGCATGAGCACTGGTGGAAGCCATCGTATTGATAATAGACTTTAGTTTAAGATTCACTGTTACAACTTGCTTACAGTATCGACAAAGCTATACCATGAATGCGTAACTTTTGTATATATTTCCATAATATTATGTTTAAAATGTTTTTTATGAAGATTCATTTCAGCATATTGATTAAAAGTTTGATTGAAAATTTGATTTCTGTTAAATTGGAGATTAAATTCAGTTAAATAAAAAATCTTGTGCCGGAAACGTACTTCCAATTTTAGTACCAACAGTTTCATCTTATGAAACTACATATAAATTTTGCTCTGCTTGTCCAAGAAATTGAAAACAGCAATTTGTTTCGCACCAATGCATACAGTTTTTATGATTGATTACATTTCATCAAAAATGCATTAAGAAAACGTGCTTTTATTGACTTCAGGATATTTGCATGCTAATTTTATGGGAGACTGAATCAGTTTTTAGCAGGAAAAATGTGTCTTGAATTTTATAACGGGTCTCAGTTTCGGATATCAGGTTTTATACGTATATATGCGTATTATTTTTCAAAAGTCAACGTTTATGCAAAACTGTGAATGCTATAATGAAAAGAACAGATAAATGAAATGCAAGTATGCAGAGATTGCAAATTGATAAAAGATGCAGGGAATTACACATGAAAAATCGTATCTACTACTAAGACGGCAATGTAGCTCAAAAAATCCAAATAATTTGTTCACAACCACAAACATTTTGTACAAACTGCATAATACGCTGCACATGTTGATTGCAATCTTCAAATTATCATTACAACCAATTTGTACAATTCCATTTAAGATCATACACTGCGGGTTGCAAAGTGATATACAAGCTTGCTCATTATCATGATGTTTACCATAATATCTTCATGCCGACTTTTTTGCAAATTTTCTCACGATTAATTGGTGTGACTGAATGGAGCTTGTAAACACTGGATCAGTATTGAAATCATAGCAGGCTCAAAGGATCTTATTGAATCTAATGCATTTTAAAGTTGATACTCTTTTGTATTGTACCATCTGGTGAAATCGAAACAGCCGTATCTCCTGTACAATAATAATAATAATTTCGATTATTTTGTAAATTCCAACTCAATTTTCCATAATTCACGGAAAATGATGTACTTGGCATAAAATTTGAGCAGCTCAGCTCAACTATCCAAATGGTTTTAACTTTAGTAGGAAAAATGTAACAGCATGGCAAACCAACCTCATTTCACCGGAATCAAAAATGATGTAGTTGCGGGTTGAATTATTTGCTAAACGCGTTTTTAAATGGTTCATCTACAACACAGAAACTACATAATTTGGGATGTTCGTTTTTCTATAATTCAGTAATAAGGACATTGGGTAATATGAAACCGGTGAATTAAAAAAACTTTCCTTGCAAAACAAGTTAGGATTGTATAGGTTAGATTTGTTCTTACGTGTATTTCTTCGAAATTATCATTGATATGACCTTCACTGAAACTTATGCAAATGTACGCATATCATACATCTTTCAAAGAAACATTTTGCACATCATTAATGTTTTAGAGTGCAGATGACATGTACCACAATTCCATTTCTCTTTCCAAAAAGAAAAATTCATCATGGCACCAAACGTAACCAGTGAAATTGACAGTCCTTCACCAAATAGTTTGCAGGTTGAAAAAGACAAAAAGGAAATTTTCTATAACGGCAATTATTACGATGTGACAAATTTCATTTACCGACATCCTGGAGGAAACGTGATTAAATTTTACACAGAACCTGGGGAAGATGCGACCCAAGCTATTGAACAGTTTCATTATCGGTCAATGACCAAAGTGGAAAAAATCTTGAAGTCACTTCCCAAACGACCAGCTCAGCCACATGACCGTGTGTATTTACTTAACAAAAACAGAGTATTTGTATGTCAGGTTCGAAAACAAACAACCCATACTTCATTATTCCATTTCAGGCAGTTTGGAACTCTCAACTAGTTCGCGTCATGACGCACTCACCAAGGATTTCGAAAAGTTATTTAAGGAACTTCAAAATGAGGGATATTTTAAGCCTTCTATTCCACACGTTATCATACGTCTCCTTGACGCTGTCGGATTGACGCTGCTTACTTTTGGAATATTCTTCCAGTGTGACACCACAGCTACAAAATTTTTGGCAACAATTGCATGCGGATTTGCAATAAGTCGATTTGGTTGGTTGATGCATGAAAGTGGTCATAATTCGCTGACAGGAAGGCCAAAAGTTGACAAGCTAATTCAGGACTTTAGCATGTGTAAGGTGGAAATTTGTCAATTCAGAATTAAAATAAAACAAGTTACAATTAAGAGTTTCATTAGTTAGTACTTTATGTCAACAGTTTTATATGTACTACCTTATTTTATAGGTTTTGCTGTGGGAAACTCATCAGGATGGTGGAACTCTCAGCATAATCGACATCACGCAATGCCTCAGCGCTTGGAGCACGATGTAGATTTATCAACTTTGCCATTTGTCGCTTTCCACAAAAGAGTTGTCAAGGATAGGAAAAATATTAACTCATTTTTAGTCAGATACCAAGTAAGTGTAGAACACAAATTATTTACATAAAGTGGCTAGGATACTCATAGAATTCTTTTATTAAATTTAACAGGCAATTCTTTACTGGACGCTGGATGCTTTTTTAGTCAGTATCAGATGGAAATATTATCTTCATCCGAGATATCAAATTCAGAAGAAAGCTTATCGAGAAATGCTACTTGTTCTTCCTAGCATTTACTTTTCCGTGTTTTTTGTGGGATTTCATTGGTATTTGATCATACATTATTGGAATGCAGTCTTTCTGGCAATAAATTTTGCATTGAGCCATTCCCATTTGGATGTTACTGATAAGCCAACGCATTGGATTGAATATTCGCTCACTCACACGGCCAATATTAGATCTTCCATGTTTGTGGATTATTTCATGGGATATTTGAATTTCCAAATTGAGCATCATCTTTTCCCAACTATGCCACAGTTTCGACAGGGGAAAATATGTGATCGTGTGAAGGCTTTAGCGGAGAAGCATGGCTTGCCTTATCGTGTATTCTCATATTCTGAGGCTTGTGGATTGATGCTGAAGAATATGTATAATGTGGGTAAAGAACTGACTGCGGAAGAAAATTTCAAGAAAGGCAAAGATGATTGAAAATAAATAAATATTTATTGCTGGAAAACCGCTCTAGTTTTTTTAATGAACATTGTTACAAATTTTGATCAACAAATTGTTGTCAGTATGCCGATAGGTTTATAGTATGTTTATGCTCAAAACCTAATTTTTGCTTAAGACTTCACTGAAAAAAACAAACTCAAATTTATACTCATGAATAAAATAAAATATTTTGAGACTGGAAAGCATATTCAGAAGCGATTGATATTTCACATTGATAAAAGCATAAAACAAGCCGCAATATATACCACTGTATATCATATTGTATGATTGCTATGATTTTTATAATCATCCTTCTTAGATTATTGTGTAAATTCCTACTCACGATCGGTATCGCACAATTCACGGATACTTCTGTACTTCATTAATCTCTAGAAACTGAACTGAACAACTCAACAATACTTCATCATGTCTCAATTTTGTGAGGATGCTTAACCACAAAAAAAGGTAATTTTATATTTACGTAGGAAAAATGATATAGAATGACGAAACAAGCTCATTTTATAAAAACAAAAATGATGCAGTTCAGGATTACTTTGTTTGCTAAACGATTTGTTTTAAATGGAACATCTACGAAACAGAAAGTTTATAATTTTTATGACGCATTTTTTTCATATTTTAGTAATAATGACATTGGGTAATCCGAATATATGTTAATGAACTCGTATCGTACATCATTCAAAAAAATATTTAAGCTCGGTATTTTGTACAACATTTATGTTTTAGATTGCAGTTGTGATGTATCACATTTGCATTGCTGTTTCCAAAAAGACAAATTCATCATGGCGCCTAACGTAACTAGTGAAGTTGACAATCCCTCATCAAATAGTTTGCAGGTTGGCAAAGACAAAAAGGAAATTTTTTATAACGGCAATTATTACGATGTGACAAATTTCATTTACCGACATCCTGGAGGAAACGTGATTAAATTTTACAC
>JAQIXW010001836.1:0-17556 GCA_034700685.1 Willowsia buskii | reverse complement strand
GTATTTTAAGTATTTTTAAATAAAAAAATTAATAAAAAAAAGGAAGGAAAACTCACGCATATATATTTAAGTTTGTTTAATTATGCTAGCAATGAATAACACAGACATACCATATTGTTGACTGTAGGTAGACAAATGTTGTGGTTGGCTTTACAATTAGTCACGTCTCTATTGCTTTCATAGATTCTGATGATCAAGCATTGGACAGGTACCTCTCACAAATATATGATATGCAGTGTATGAATGTTAATTTTATGCTTTAAATACCAGTGTAAAGAAGAGGTGTAGATTGGTCAATTAATTATCAGCAGAGTTTTCCCGTCCAGATTTTTGTAAATAGAAAAACACGAATTTTAACTTTCGTAAAAACGGTCAGTTGATAGACCTAAGGCGAATATTCTACATGTGAATCTTTGGCATATTATAGAATATGGATTGATTGCATGGACTGCATTCTGCACTCTGACATTAATGCCAGTGTAAAGACACGAATACGTACTCAAATTAAAACAATGCCAAAAACCAATTCTATGGCTGGCAGGTGAGAAATGCAATTTGTAAATACAGAAACAGAAAATGGCTTTTATGTAATTAATTGGCAAAATAAGTCATGTCATGTAGAATGTACTGTTACATTTGTGATTACAATAGAATTCAGTTTGTTGCTGTATTTATGTTTGCTTATGTTTTTCAGGCAACGTAACCGGATAACCCTGTAAGAGTTAACCTATGCATTATAAACTGCATGTGTGCATACAACTGGTTTCAAAAATACAGATGTGATTTGCATTATTCAATCTTTGTGTAAGCTAGTTGGCAACTTCCCTTTTATTGCGTAATTTTATGTAGTGTATTTCTGCAGTACAAAATTGTGATAGACTATTGACCACACACATTTGAACTTCGGTTTTGCACCGATGATTCCCTATCCTTTGGTAGGCTAGGATAGGCATAATTCGCACGTGTTCCATTTTAATTAAGAGTAAGTTCAGAATTCGGATGTTTAGTAAGTCATGCGAGTAGATTCTTAAGGGTTTAATTAAGTTAGTGTGTTAGTTTGGTCTTGATTTCACTGTATTTAGTTGCGTAATGTTGACTTATAAAAAAGCAATCATTTGAATCTGACTAGCTGTGGAATTTTATGCAAGCAAGCAGAATGCTTATAAATTGCGTAGTTTCTTTAAAGCTCATACAAACAATATGACAAGTACGATAACTATGCATCGTATGCAATTATCTTTTAGGTTTGACAAACTTGAAACTGTGACCGGATAAAATTACTGAAGGGTAGAACCCTGTAAAATATCCCCAGACAAAATCAAACAAGTAAATACACACGCTAACCGCGGTACGATGTTTATTGTATAGCCAATCCAATGGAAAGAATATAACTCCGGATAAGTGAAGCCACTTAATATTCCGTGGATAACTTTGTGACACAAAACATCACTTGCAAAGTATTTTCGAAGGGAGTAACTACTCATCGAAGTGTTATCGATTCAAATTGAATTTCCAGCCATGTAATAATGTCTTAATCTAGGTTTTCCTTTTGTTGAAATGATTTTGATATTATGATTGTCTATAATGTTTCCATTGAATACCTGCATTTAGATGGAACACTTAAAATGAAACCCACCCTTTCTCTGTTTTCAGTAGAAATGTAATGAGCACGACACGAAAGTTGTCGTTATTTCGTTGGTCAAAATAGAAATATACATAGGATGTAATAAGCATACAAAATTATTATGAGTTTCAAATCTACTTGCTCCTCATGAAGAAGTAAAGGAAGGACTCGTATGAAAACGATAGCAATGATTCTTCATGATACACAATTTACCAAAGCAAGTGATTACACAAGCGTAAAAAGTTTTTAAAAGCATCCATAAGTACCACTACCAAGTACGATCAAATAATAGCCAAAGAATCTAGCACGAAAACTATAATTTCTGCTTATGGAAGCCATGCATAATTGAATCTCCTGCTATTGCACAGTATTATGCGATTACAAATGTTCATGTCTGTTGCAGCTTAATATTTTCTACTTAGAGGGATGGATAAAATATGTAATAAAGTACTTTACATTTTGAAGCCCATCAAACTGAATATACACAGGGACAGGACACTAAGATAAAAACAACAAGAAGAAATCGGAGGACGTGTCTAGTGGCGTTCCAGAAAATTTGGGACGTACCGTAGAAAATTGGCCATTTTAGAAAGCAAGCATGTATGCCGCATTTACTATTCCATGAAGTCATTCCTACTTTAGGTACGCCATAATAGTGAGAAAAATACAACTGAAGAGTACAATATACCCGTCAAAATATTGCATTTTGTAGATGATTGAAAACATACCAGTTTTTCTGTACCTAATTATTGTAATGGAAATTATTATTACCATTGAGCACATATATTTTACTGCATAATATTACAGAGCTATTAGGAAATAAACGACCAGTATTTTTGTTGAAGTAATTTATTTATGACGCATGATTTGGTGATAATTACTCATCATTGTCGCTATTCAATTCTGACAGTGTGCAATTGAGTCTTTTCAAGCAGATTTCTAACAAATGCTAAAGTTTTATAGATATGTATCATTTGCCAAAAGGGAATAGAAACGTGGAATGGAAACCTTTGGCATTCAGTCAATGTTTGTATTGCAGGAAATAATTAGGAGCAGCAAGTGAGAGAAATAAAGCTGTCAAAATATACTAATTTGGATGAACACAACGGTAATGAAATTTGACTTCTGTCAACAGCTCGTGTCCTTCTTACAGATTATTGCGGGCTCGCTTCAATGACTTGTTTGCATTGTGCATACAATTGTATTGTAATAAATAAGATTTTATGAAGACACCGGCAGAAAGAGGATAAATATTTTATTACTTTTGTTTGTGTATGTATGTTGTAATAATACATACATTAGATAAGTATATACATGTGCCATGTGTAAAAGAACAGTAACATATCACAATTATTCTTTTCCGTAGTCAAATGTAAGAAAAAACAACTTTGTTTGCTTTTAGCCGGTAAATATTTAGTCATTTGTGATCTGCTTGTGAGTAGATATTCACATTGAATATGTACGCTATGTGTAAACTAGCATAAGGCACACTAATCCGTTGAGTAGAACCTCTTGATTTCACGTAAAGTATAAAAACTCAAATCTTTAGTAATGGAAATGAACAAGGGACTTCATTGTTACGTGCGTTCATTATGTCAGAAATCAGAATATTATGAAACGAAACAAGGAAAATGGTTGTTTTGCTCTGATCTTACGGAGATTGATGAAGCCATACTCTGAGTTACATAAATATTTTATTACAATTACGGCATAAGTACAAAATATTATTAGATTACAGATCCTTCGTAGAGAGATTACACTCATTATTGTATTCTGTAAACTGTAGATAATACCTTTGAATTGAAAGTCTTTATTTATCAAAGAAACATGTAGATAGTCAGGCTTTCATAAACATCAATAGGCATCCAAGCTAATAGTGTAACAGCTATACCCAAACAGACTACCGTTTGTTTACCACTTTATTTCAAGTACTTAGCAGCTTTACGATGGTGCGATGATGGATGTAAACATCATGTTCCTTCCAATTTAGTAATGTGAGCTATGTGTACTTAACCCTTTTGTACAATAAAAGTGCAAAGCAAAAATGCTAAGATGTTTCTCGTACTTGATGCAAGATGAATGGACTGTATTGTGAAATTTATTTGTTTATGGTTTGACTGCATCGATGGAAAGATGTATAATTACAATGTGTTAATAAATTTAAAATGCCGAAGAGATATTGGGGGAATATCCCAGCTATAATCCTAGTTTTTATTCACATTTTCCCTACATATTCCACATTATAGCCACTTTGCCACTTAACAAATAGCCTTCTTTTAATTTATGTACATGATCGTAATTCGTAATTCTATATATCTTTCAAACATTTCCTACATCATACAACCTTAAAGGGGACTATATACTTTAGGTCTTTTGTGGATATATTTGCTTTCCAAATCTTCGAGCATAAATATTCCAGAATACTTTAGCAGAAAAGCACCCGTTGTCGCTGTTAGGAACTTTCTCAGCTTGTGTTATGAACTGTTTCAGCTTATTTTTTCAGAACCAACAAAACAGCATGGCTTATCCTTTACATGCTCAGTCTGACATATTTTTGCAAATAAATCTTACCTTTCTATCGTTAATCTAACAATAAGTCATTCGAAGCGATAAATTGAATAAAAAATGTTAGTGCATGCATCGCTAAATTACTTTAACAAGCGTGTTGTGTCAAATTTATCAGCATAATATACTTTTGGCAATCTATAGAGTGTGAGTTGACATTTTTAGAGATTCTCTGACCAGTCGTCTCCATCCTACTCTACCTCAGTCCATTTAATTTATAGCACCTTTTACGGTTCGGTTTAACCACGGTGAAGGAAAGAACTGGTATTCATGCATTTCATGGTCGTTCTTTCTGATTAGGCAGAAATTTAGTGGCTCTTGTGGTTTAATGCTTACAACTTACAACCTGCTGAAGGAATATATATTACTTTTTTCCAGCTTCCATGACTCAATCAACCACAAACAGCATTATTTTATACTCTATATGAGAACAAGAAATATAGCGCCAAATGTGTGGCAGTATATAATATATGAGAGTGTGATTGCATGTGTCGTGTTCGTTGCTTCTCCCTGTTTACCCTGATCTTAAAATCTAGAAGTATGATATGTGCTTAAAATTTATCGTATTGGCGAGTAGATGGATAGTCATGATGTGTTAAAATATGGATGCTTTAATATTTTGACGCAAAGAAAAATATCCGAATTCGGTGCACTCTTCTAAAACTCAAACCAAAGTCAATAATCTTCTCAAAATAGTGACATTTTGATATTTAGCACTTACATGCTGATTAAACTGAAAGTTAAATACACTCTCGCATTTAAACTAACATACATGAATTATAAAAAGATATATGCAGTTAAGACTGTTAATAGTCAGAGCAGTGTCTACAAGTGTACCAGATAATGGTTCATGTTCACTTTCATGAAACAATAAAACCAATGTTATAGAATCGAGCAGTATTGCTTATTGATTAAGGGTGGCATAAATAATGTGATTATATTTAAAATAGTATTATTAATAATATAATTTGGTTCAACCAGCAACAGTGCGGTAGACAGAGAAAGAACTCCAGCACCTGGCTGTATAAACCCAAGGAATCAGTAGTGGTGCCCAAGTCCTTTTTGTGAACAAAGTACTAAGCGCAGCAAGTAGAAAGATGATGTGATTATTATGTGATCATGCAGGTATCAATAAGTACCAGCCAACTCAGCATTGAATAAATTAGATTTTAATCTGTTAATACGGAGCATCATCAGGGGTCAAAAATAATGGAACGTTATATTTTTCAAGCTCGCACAAAGACACAACTTATGATTATCATTTGATCAGGTTATTATTGTGAAGACGCATATATACACACGACGACATGTACTCATAAACTGTGAGAGCACATCCGTTTGATTTTTCTTTTGAATCTTTTCATGTCAGTGTGTGTTCCCAAATTCCCACTTTGCTTCTTGCTGTGCTTTCTGAGCCTTTCGTTGAACACAACGATTTAACATATTACAATATCGAGTGTACACGACAGGGAAATGTAGAAATGTGACTGCAAGAAGATGTTTCTCCATGATAATATTCTTTGTTATGTGGTGTGCATGTGGAGACGGAATGCTTGCTGTTGATTAATACAATATCTCAAAATTATTGTACTCACATTGGATATACATATTGAAGAAGATAAAAGAAATAGAGTAAACCCGAAAATAAGAGTAACCAGTACGTTTCATTTCAGTAAAGACTCGGTCCGAAAAAAAAACCAAAAATGTAAAGATTTTTCTATATTAAATCATAAGAATTCACGTTTCTTCGTACCGTAACGTGCTATAAAATAAACGGAGGATAGATCCCATGTGTGATATAATGTATCGTGGTCAGAGCGAAGCGGTTTCGCTGTCGTGATGTCACATCAAACTCTCAAGTTGTACTCAAAATGCTTTCAGCAGGTCGTTCTCAAACTAATAATATGAAAATGAATCACAAAAGTTATTACAAAAATGTATTCGTTTCGTTCTCTATCACGTACTACAACACGCCACAATTTTAACAATATCGAAACACTTTAGTAATCAAACCTATGTTATTTTCAGGAATTGAAAATTATGCTAACAATAAAGCTACAATAAAATCAACGGGACTTAATGTTTTGTATCCGTCGCTATAAAACAAAACTAATGATGTTTTATGGATAAAAAACTCTTCCAGATTCTAATAGCACGCACAGCTCAGCACCATAATTGCTCATTGAGTGACTGTGTATCTTACAATAGTCAATATACACTCAATGGATTAAAAAAGTAGAATACCAAAAGTAACTTGGAAGATAAAGTTATTTGGCATGAGTACATTAATGTAAAAATTCAAAAGTAATATTGGATTTACTACTACTGTAACATGCAATGGTAATTATTTAAATGTTGATGGTACAAAAAATATCACGCAACACGAGTTTCAAAAGTAGTAACGTCCACTATCCGAAATCTTGAATTACGGATTATGAATGATTAAGGATTATCATTATAAAATGTTGTATCTATTCAAGGTACAATGGAACCTTCAAAGTACTGCGAAATATAAATAGTAATACATATATTTATGCTTCTCGAAAAGGCTTTACTGCTGTAATTCAAAAGTAAAAATACTATTGAACAGCGTTCATAGTGAATATCAGTAGCAGTATTATAAATGAATGGTGGAGTGCTTTCACCACTTCACAGTTTAATTTGTCATTGTACATAAATACAGTATTACTTTCTTTATCTGTTAGACTTCCAAAAGTGAAGAAGCTATGATACACCTCAACTAGTCGGAATTGCTAAAAGATAATAACATTCAAAGTAGAACGTTTCAGTGAAGTACATTACACAAATAAAGATGTCTGTAAAGGGTTTAATAAAATGGCTAGCTCGACCATCAAATTTTTTCAAGCTTGGTCCTTCTTGAATATTATTCAGCACAGACAAAACCTTTGATTTAATACAGTAGCAACTTGATTGTTGAGATAACGTGAGTTCTCATAAAATAAAGTTTGTTGATTTTGATTGACAGAGGGTGAAAAATGATTGAGCGCTATTCTGAAGCAAATATTATACATGTGCTCTGTTACTGTGAACATTTTTGATGAGCACGAAAAAAATCTAAAGCAATACAAACACACGGATATTATTCAAGGGCCGTAAGTAATCATTGCTATTATATGTTTATTCGTGGCTGTTCATCTATAACTGACAACGAGATAATGCGTTTGTTATTACACGAAATTGAATGCTTAAAGCAGATGCTAATTGAAATAATTTGGACGGTTCGTTTGATAAAGAGCGTGCAAGAGTGTACTATACTGGCTTTGAATATCTACGAGCTATACCATTTAGGAAATCTTGTTGTATCATCATTTTAAAGTCTATATACACACAAAATGCTAAGAAAAAGGTAGCATATGGTTGTAATTGATGTCTTAAACTTTGTAAAATTCGTAACATACGTTTTTCCTTGAAAATATTTATCATGAATCATAGTAGCATTAAGTTAACGAGATATAAGACAAAGCATAAACTTTTGATTCATCGAGTGTAGATATATAACTTATGAGTATGTGCCCTGAATGATTCTCCGGATGAAGTCATTGTAATGATTACATGGTGTTGAAAATAATATAATGATAGTATCTGGTCTGGATAAAGCACATCAGGAAAAGCGTCTGTAATGGCACCTTCATCCCACTTTTTAAAACCCAACATGGCTCAGAACAACTTGTTGAGAGAAGAAGAGAGAAGAGAACTAGATGGATATTTATATGAAGCCTTCAATTATTATGTTGCTGCTGGATTCTCCCCTTCATTTACTCGATACAACTGAAAATTCTTTATATTAGAATTAGATATAGTGATGATAATAAGGATGATCCATCTAACTACAGACCGACTGTTGCTAGTTGTTGGTGTAATAGCGGCAGATTAGTGCATGTACACTGCTATTTATCTTGATGATTTCTTCATCAGAAAAATGGAAAAGGAAAGGTGCCTAAGCGTTGGAGCCTGTTGTTTTGATATTTTTGGGATTCTTGTGTGCTGGAAATGAAGTCTCTTGTTGTAGTAGACTATAGAAATAACAAGCTAAGTCAAACCATTACATATGAAAACTAAGCAGTTAAAAGCAACGTTCGTACGTTGTAAATTGTATGACAATATACATTTTGGCTGAATCTAGGAGATAGCTAGAGTTATAGCAAATGACCCAAATATTTGAAATGATATGGTTGTAATTTGTGGTAGATAAATCTACTGACTTTTCCTTTGTTCGTCCTAATTGTTTCTAGTTACATAGGTAGTACGACTTGGCATGAGATATCCGGTGAATTTGGAGGAAAGCTGATCTATTAATTTCCGCTGTTCTACTGTGTTATTGACAATAAATTCAACGACAGTGATAAAATGATAAAATGACATGATGTAATGCATCAGCACCTTGTATGTTGAGAAAGTACAATACAATATATATGGTTCTTGGAATTATAGCCCATTTCTTTAAAATCTCAGCAAAATGTTTAATTGCTGGTTGTTAAAACGCAATTTTAAGTTTCATAACATTATTAATATGTATATATAAAGAAATACTTAAAGACTTTCTTTGTAAAGCATTGCATGAAACATTCTATGAGAAACAAGAAAAACTAATAACTCCTTATAACGGTACATAATCTAACTCTGGATATTGGTTCTATTCGTTGAAAGTACCTCTCGTAGTTTTATGCCGTGAATATAAAAATTAAAAGGTTCAATATTTTGTTTTAAACGTTTAGTCTGGCGCTCTTTAAAAGAAGAGTACAGAACAAGATTGCTTATCAGCGTAATATGGTAATTTATTGTGATGGCATTGTCAAAACAAACTGTTGACTTACGAGAAGAATTTTGTTTTTCTCCAATTTTAATCTTGGTAGGGTCCTTTACATTTACATCTTCTCTCAGAGATTTTACCGAGAGTCATCCAACTAGCAGTATCATAAAATCTTACTATCTTCAGTCAGAAATGGATCCCATAATAAAATAAACTTTAAGCCAATGTAATAATGGCTTGGTTCACCTCCTGATTATAAAGGCATAAGTACAAAGGATTCACAGAATTGGAAGCATAAGCAATACTTCAAAAAGTCATGTAGGTCAGCAAAGTTGAATATATCTTTACAATGGCTCATAATAATTATTCATTACCGAATTGGTTTATTGGTTTTTCCAGAAAATAAGTACTGTGTACAACTACAACCTCACAGGATCTGTATGTATATTTTACATCAGGGAAAAAATACTGCAGATTTCGACTTCCTTTTCATAAGACGCGTACCAGAAATTCTTTGTAAAAAATAGAGTCGTAAATTTTATCACACTTACCCTAACCTTTTCATTTATTATGATCTCTTAAGGGAAGAAAAACGATGGCATGTTTCTGGAAAGCGTCTTGATTTTTATTACTCAATCTCAAGGACGACGCATTTCCGATCAACGGAATGCTTTTTGTTTCATGTCATTCTCCTCTAGAAAAGTTTTAGTGCATCAATGTACTTACTGCAATACCCAAATTACGCAAGCTTGAATTGATATATACATAATATACGTAGTTACCTACCTATTCTTTTCTTGTCAATTTGTTTACTACTCTTTGCTACAGTTATGCATATAAAGCAATAAATAGAACTTTTGGTACGTGGCAATGTGTCCTTCCTTTAGCATCAACGTACAAAGTAGTTATATAGAGAAGGCTGGAGGGTTCAACCTCAATTTAAAATTTAGCTCGTTACATTCCATCATGAAAGATCATGCTGTATAACCTATTACAACAATTTTATAAGAGCAGTTGGACTCATTTTCTCTTTATTGCCCATTTTATTCACAGGTTTTTCTTTCTTGACAGCAAGCGAGGTATTATATTACATTAGGGTGATAATATTAACACATTCAGTGTCACAATCAATTTGTAATACAAGAGCTCAAAATCTGTTACTCTTTTTGGTTCACTCCTTAACCTGACTGCCTGATAAACTAAGGTGTGCAACATTTGTCTCTCCTAAAGCTATATGAGGATCGAAAAAATGCGTATTAAAACCGCACCCTTATAGGTATACCGAAATTTTTTTTTCTCACTAAACGGTATCCATAAATTTTAAACGTAAATAAAGCGCCCACTTTCATTTCAATTGACACTTGGAATCATTTTTCCCTTTATATAATTAGAATTTTAAGGGACAAGGGGTGTTACCGATGTACGATACTTAAATTCTTTGGTGAAAATAGGAACCACAATATTCAAAAGTCTTTTCAATTGGATCTATTGATGATGTAACCGAAAACCATACAGAATGTAAGATTTTATCCACAAAATATAACACTTGAAATAAAGTCCTTTTATTTCCCCTGCATTTTTTGACTTGATTTTTTATGTATGCTTAGAATTATATCATCTCGCGACGATTTTTAAATAATTACTACATAATGAATTTTAAAATGGTGATAACGAGAGCCACACAGCTAAGATAATTTTCAATTCATTTTTTAGTTTTCTCTCTTCGAACTCCAATGATGTTAATCCGCAGACGACTCTGATAATGGCCATTTCTCAAAAACCTTAACTGAATGTACATATCTCCATCTCTTTTTTTGTCGCAAGGAGAGAATAACGAGAGGAAAAAGAGCCTCCCATACTTTCATGTAGCCTCATACTCATACTCTATTTACGAAGGACATAAATTTCCTATGAAAGGAATAAAGAAAATGTTATCATTATTTATTATGATTATTACCCTCTCATGCCTACGTAAGTGCTTACGTACATCTTTGTCGCAATAATAAAAAAGCTGTTTTTGTTCATTACCAACCACATCATTTGTAGCGGCATATGGATGGATGAAATGGAATGTTTAAACCTCCTGCATTCATGGAGCAGGGTGATGCGTTTACAAGTCGTAGTAATAGATTGAGAACATTTCTCGTCATTATCAACGACATCATTCTCAATGTATCATATAATCGTTTGGAGATCCTCATCTCATCTATCCAGAAACGACGGTGACACTCGGGACTCGGCATTTTTGGTATTTAGAGCATTTTTGCAGGATCTTGATTCATTACTGCCAACTTAAGTGTAAGGCAATTATAAACGGAGACATTACTTATACATACCTTTCATCGAGCAGAAGATTTTCCTTTGTGATTCAACCTCGTAAAATGAAAGATGTAAGGCATTGGCAAATAAATTAGAACTTGAGCTTTAGAGTGTTTTAATTCCCTGAATTGTATTAGCAAATGTAAGAATTAAGTTGTAATTTCTCCAGGCAATCAAAACATGTTATGTCAAAGTCTTACGCAAAGCAAATGATTATTAATATAACTTATCCTTCTAAACTGTTTAAGGAAAAAGTTTGTTTGTTTGCTTAAAACATCAATCATATAACATGTTCTAATGAGGGTGGACGACGACACACATATCTTACTTACATAGAATACAATGTTAGAGATATCTATTGTATGAAGCATGTTTGAAGCCATGATAAATGAGTAAAGCTATTTATGATTTTTAATTAATAAAAATACGCGAATGGTTAAGGCTATCAGAAATAACATATTAAACCGCAAGTCCATCTACTATCCCCCAATAATAAGCGATTATACTATGTCCTGTAATATTATTTGTTAAAAATATCTCTTCTGTGAAATAACAATTTAACTTTTAATTATTGTCCTCTGGGATTGTATTCTTGTAGTTCAGCCATTCTGTAATTACTATAAAACGCCACTGTACTATATACACGCTGCCTTCATCTTATAATTTTAGGAGGTGGGGTGATGAGAGACTGCTACTCCTGGTTTTGAGCTCTTTCTTTCCATAAATTCTCGTATACTATGAAACCCGATTTTTATAAACAATATTTCATGATTAACCAAAAAACTGACTTAAATCTGGCTTAGATATTTACCTTCGAATGTTTCGTGTATGCGTAAATTTTACTTTTAAAGTTACATTTACACGTAAAAGCCCCATAATGCTGGCTTTGCTGGACACATGCTGACTGACGTGAGATGCAAGATACAATTGTTCAGGTTATTTCTGCGATTTCGTTTCATTCTGTGTTAGCTGGTTCATTTTGAGTCGGGTTAGCTTTCATCATTTAGTTCCATTTGATTTCATTTGTGTTATTAACGATTGAATTGACATCAAATGATGCGGAGATAGACGGATGAGTCGTGAGTGGCTAAATCAGGCTAAATGGTTGTTGAAAAGCCGCAGAATTGGGAGAGTGAAAATAAAGATTGAACTGGAGTACCTTCTATTTGGGCATGAATTATTACACGTATATCTTCATGCTTCACTATATTATGTAGCTATTTATTCACAATAATGTTTCACGCTGTATAGCAGATAGGGAGAGTAGGGGACCAAAAAGGAATCGAGAGAGGTTGAATTCCAGCTGGGAAAAGTGAGATACGCTCTTAAGCGTTCAATAAAGCTGTTCACACGCTACATGTCTGCGAACACTTTTGTTAAAGACAACATGTCGGTTCTATTAACAATTTAAATTGTACAAATATGCACCAAAAAGATTAAATTATTCATTGCACATGACTGAAACTCAGTCTTTTTGTTGGTTTTTATAAGTGATACTCGAGCCAGCACACTTGATGTAATTGTGATTGAACATGTAGAAAAGTTCAAAATATTTATCAAATGTTGAGATTACTATACTAACTTTGTGTGGTGTGAACAGTTTCGGAAATTCCGTAAGCGCGAGTACTTGTCATTTGGTCAATGCTACTTCATGTGGGCCATTCGTGAAAATTATATTCTGTATTTTCCTAGACACTTCACTAGCTCTAACTACTGTGTCTTTGCTGTTTCATTGAAAATATTCAAATATCTTGTAAAATTACAGTTTTTATAAATATTTGCAAACAAAGCTTTCAATTCAGATCAGAAATGCTTCTCCTGACGTTTGATGGTACATGAATTGAACGTCCACTTTCCAATGATTTTTAAAATTTGCAACAGACACAAAAGTGGAGTTAGTGTACGATGAAGATAAGAATGCAAATTAATGCATTTAGCTTATGTCTCCAATCAGCAAAACAAAGCTCAACAACTTTTCGTTCAGCACATACTTACGTTAGACTTAATTTGTGTTCTTTGACAAAATAATTAGATTCGTAGTTGTAGTGGGTGCTATCTTAAAGCGAATTAAAGGTTTGAATAATATTGGTAACCGTATACTTTCTAAATCAATATACTATAAAATTAAGCAAGTTACAAAAAGTAATACAGAGATTACTCGTACCAGTCGTACCTTATCCTATCCCAAGCTATCACTCATGCCTATCTTGAAAGTGCGGTGCCAATTTTTTGTATCTTATTATTACATCAATTCAGTAATGTTTTGTTTCTTCTTCTCCAGCTTAAACTTTTGTGAATTAGAATTTTAATATAGTCTTACCTGTATGCTAAAAGCTACGACAGTTGTAAAAACCCGTCTAATTCGCTTTAACATAATGAAAACTTGAAAAGGCAGAAGACATTTGTACTGTCTTATCGTATTTCGCATTTGGATAATGTGATGAGTGATATGAGGATTGTTTTTGAGCTTCATTTTCATTTGCGTGACTGTAAATTTTCGTGGTGTAAGCTCAGTAGCAGCATCTTAATTGGCTGATTTTTTGTGAGACAAATGTTTCTACAACTTTTCTACTTGTCTTTTTAGTAGGCGCATTCGCAATTTTTATTGAGTAACAGTATAATTGCTATGATAGTGTAAAGGTATAAACTTGAATGTATGTACTAGAATAGGGAGGTGTATAGACGCTCATTTACTATATGATACATAGAGAGAAAATTCCCCCAGCCAAAATCATAAAAAATAAACAAATAAATTGTTTTGGTTTTTAAGACTGTGTGTTATGTACCTACACAGGTTACAACAGAACAGATAGTTGTTCTCGTTAAATTTTGGAATATGTTTTTATATTGAATTTGTTTTACAGTATTATTATCACCCGTTCTGGCACGGCTTTTGTCTAAAGTCGACTATATCAACTAGTTACAAAAGTTACTAGTCATAATCGTATCAAAGATAAATATAATAATAATATTATAATGAGCAACAGCAACCGGAATTCATAATATAATTTTACAACATGGCTTTCGAAAGATAAACATTTAAGATTATTTGGATTAGTTCCATCAACATCATCCTTAGCCTGAATTCAACAGTAATTCAACACGAACAAGTGTCATATCAGTTTGTTTGTTTGCTTTTACACTCAACTTCAAAACTAATTGAAAGAAAGCTCTCATCTGTACCTCCTCATGACTTGTTTTGTACAACATGTTTTTGACTATTGTTGTGTCTGATATGAATATTACCTACATGTATTTTATGCACTGATTCATCCCGATTTTAGGGAGCATGTAAGGGGTGTGGGATACTAACTACTTTTCAGATAGTTTGCTTCCTTTTTTTATTACTCTTTTTGTACAAATATTGCTTCAGGCAAAATAGGTAAGGGAAAATACAGGTGGCAAATGAAAGCCAAAATGTTGCGATATCAATAGTGACAATTGGCGCAATGCAGTAGCTAGACTTGTCAATGAAAAACTAACTTCTAACTTGTAAATGCATTGTCAGGTTTTCATTGCATCGACCTGCTTAGGATGTTGTTTTATTTTCATAAATATGTTATCAACGCAAAATCATTGTTTAATAAATATAAAAAATTACAACATTTTCTCTCAGCATTTCACAATTAAATATTTTGTAACGGACAATGAAACAACTTCCGTACTAAAGTAAAGGTACATAGTTGCAGGAGGACCGTACTCATTAAGTATAAAAGAGTGGGTACGGCTCATTCATGCGGCAAGTGGCAAATGACGGATTTTTGTTGAGACACTATAGACACAAAACAATGCGAGCTTCTAAGTAGATGACAAGGAAAATCCGTTTTTCATGATTTTTCGCTAGGAGGTACTTCTCGGCACGTTGCCTGTTACTTATGGAGTAAAATACGTTGAGATAATGTACCTACAAGGATTGGAATATTATAATGAATGACCTTTTAAATGCAGGGATTGGGTTGGGACTGCTTGGAAATACGAACGTATTACGCACACAAAGCGTATGGGTGGGATGCTTTGTAATAATATAAATTCACTCACTACTGCAGCAGTATGTATATGTAGTTTCTTGATAAAAAAAAAGTCGGAAAAACTTTGTCAGTTTGCAATATAGTGATATATTTAACCAACCTTTATGCATACTAGTGATAGCGTTTGATGCTCAATTTGTCCATGCCATAATGCCATGCTATACGTATATCTTATCTTAATTATACCTAAGTATGCATGTCTTATGAATTTTTTACAGACACACACTAGGTAATCGTAATAATATTATGAATCTGTTACGATATACTTTATTGATTGAGGTAAAAGAATGTAAATACATCGATTGAATTACGCATTGGAAAACTGACATTTTCTAAAGAAAGATAAACAAGTGTGCATGGATAAAATGAAAAAGATGCTAGGCGGCCGGAATTCAAAGTTTGCATACATTCGTATATTGAAAAATTAAATAAGAGTTGTTGAAGAATTCGGTCACACTGACTGACTCACTAGTCACTAGTCAAAGAGATACATATACACATAAAGACATGAAATGGTGGTGTTATGAATTGAGTGAAAAAAATGGATCCCTGTTTATTGTTACAATCGTTATTGTTTTTACTTTTTCAAAGAATTGGGCATAGTATCATTATGTAATAGCAGTTTAATACCTACGTAAATTCATGGTGGAACATTTACAAAAGGTCAAAATATAATTGTTGGCATTGAGAAATAGATGGTTTTGAGAAGCCGAAAACTGATGAAGAGGTGATACCGAAGAATTCTAGTGATCCTTTTGTTACCGCAAAGAAGCGCTGTGTAATAATGATCTGTGATCTTGAAAGTGTTGCTTTGTTAGTACCTGTGTGAGTTGCGTTGTTTGCTTGCGAAGAATAAGTGTGAGCGTACCCAAGAACTTGACTTCAGGTAATATGCTGTTGTCTTGCTCCAAGATGAGAATGATGTAAAGATTGAAAAGGTATCTAAAGAAAGGTTGGACATTTTGCTTGTACACTGGTGCGAAAACCCACCTGCATACCTGCCAATGTAATATTTTCTGTTTTACAAAAACCCAACCTATTTAGTACCAAATGACATGGATTTGTATTGAAAATATTTGTTGTGTTTGGTATGCATTCTATACAAATATATAGGTGATATACAAGACAAAATTGGAAAGTGATTGATTCGTCATTTTTTGTAGGTTTTCTCTTCAAAAAATATGTCAGTTTATTTCCGGAAGCAAAGGTTCCCAGTTCAAATATCAATTTTTAAGTGTCAATTATCCCATCTCACTTCCTTCCTAGTCGGTTAGGCTTATTTATCAACGCCACATTTCATTGTTTTCAGCACTTATGTTTTCCTTCTTGCCTGATATGTATCATATTATGCACCTTAAAATTCAAAATCTGCCGTGTCATGTTCAATTCATGGAAGTAAATTCTTTTACTCACTCTTCAAGCCAATCCAACCATACGTATACTTTTGTTTGACATTGGCTTCTTGCTCATTTTAAAAAATTTAAAAGCAAAAAAATCAGCAGCGATGAGAACAACTATGAGGAGGATCGTTTTGTTGTATGTAGACAATTCCCCCATCTCATCATCTTACCAAAAAATCTGACTTTTTGACACTTCGACACACCGACACTGTCGCTGTTCATTTGAGAACGTGATTAGAACGCGGGGACAAGCCTTAAAATATTTCTTCCAAGTGATGCGATGAGTGTGAAAATGAGGAATTCGAGCTTCTTTTTAAGTTGTGAATGAAGCAGAAACAAATGTGCTCATCCTTATGTATTACCTATATATGATTAGGTATATTGTGTATTATGTATACGAACAATTTTACACCTAAAATTCATTGCCTTTTTCAATAGATATTTTGAATCTCTTGCGTTATCTTATTGTTGGTTGTCCCTCACCACTTTTGACTTTTTTCATTTTTAAACATAATTTTTTCGTCTTACAGCAACAAGCTTATTAAAAGGAGAGACACTCTTGGTATATTGGCAAAGTTTCCAACCTTTTTCATCATTATATTAGTATTAGCATGTAGTAGGGGTTTTCTTACATTTTGTCAAATTTCTTAACGCTCTCAGGTTAACGCTTTTAATGAGAAATATAAAGCTATATACCTCTACCTTCCTTCCTCGTGCTAGTTTTCTCTCGTCCTTTTTCATAAACACCATATGAACTACAAGTACACATTTGTGAAGCTTCATTAGCTCCACTACAATAAATGCACTCTGTCAACCCTATTGTAACGTAAGCTGTAAAGAAAAGAGACC
>JAQIXW010001835.1:0-17558 GCA_034700685.1 Willowsia buskii | reverse complement strand
TTTTTTTAAATTTGCAATACTGCTTACACCTGTAAAACAAAAACGAGGCGAAAACACACAGAGGCAATTAAATGAATTTAGTTTGTTGTGTTGTTTTTACGTGAAAGGTTACATTTTACTACTAAAAACCATTTTATCGGCGAAATACACTTTCTGTTTTGTCGAGAATAGAAAAAAAAGGCAGGTTTTTAAGAAGAATAAGTAAAAGCAGATGAAAATGAGAGAGATAGAAAAAATAATAAAAAATAAGCTACATGGAAAGAAAGCAATAATTGAATTAATTTATTACCATTATTATTTTTAATCAATCAAAAAATATGCTCAAATAATTTGGCTAAATCTTGTAGAGTTTAAGATTTAAACAAAGCAGTGTGCATGGAAACCAACACACATACACGCCAATCATTAATGCAGTTTCTCTCTTAATTTTCTTCACATTTCCTGAGTAAAAGTAAAAATAGCATATTAGTGCCCAGGAAGATAATATAGACAGAATGACAACATTCAAAACGCCTAGATAATTTGACATTTCTGACAGCAGTGCACTTAATAAACGATTACTCCCCCTCATCATCATTTACATGCATTCAAAAAGTTTCCTAGGCCGCATCTTTCTTGTCTGTCGTAGACTACGAGACGACTCTTTGTTAGTATGCATTTATTTAAAAACACTGACCATAACAATGATACTGTAATATTTAGGTGGATCCAAAGATGCTACGCGTTTTTTCAGCATTATGATGCGATATGATGATGCACTATGCGCACACACATTAAAGATGCCTACATACATTATAAAATTTTGAAATGAGAGAGAAGTGATTTTTTGGGGGATAAGCCTTGAAAGGTATATTATGATTATTTCATGCCCTCCCAACAATACAATAATAGAATAATAATAATAATAATCGTAATAATGAAACTGCATGCAGTAGTAAGAAAGAAGGAGAGTAAGTAAGTAATGCAGTGAATGAGGTGCGTAAATGTTTGATGAGAGATGAAAGGACAATGGGAGCGGAACCTTTGCACTATCAGTTTACTTATATTACACACACACTCGCAACAAGAATAGAAATGATAATAATAATAATATGAAGACAGGCATGCTGAAGTTTTTCTGTGAATCTTCTTCTCTCCACACTCCACCTGTATTACATGACATGAGTTTTGATTTCGGATGAGCGAGATAGTGTAAGTTGACTTGTGTAAAGTAAGTCTAATCTCGTGTTAATGTGGTTATTTCTTTTCTTCTATTTTTGCAACAAGTCTCAAGAATACTGACTTGTGGTGAGTGTGATATGGATTATATGGATGATGCTTCAAATTGAAAACGTACAAGATGGGAAACGGTCTAATGAGCAGTTGTGCACTTCTTTGTTCATCTTACACGTTTGTACGTAGGCAAGGGATGCAGTAGCAACCTTCAACTTCATTAAACTTCTCTGTGTTACAAACGCAGATATGAAACTTTTCGAAATGTATGAGCACATAAAGAAATGAATACAATGAGAGAAACAATGAATATGCTTGTTGTGTATTTACGGATTGAAATTAAAGTAATTAATAATTATGCATTTTATATAGCGTTACATATACAAATAGGTAGGCTCGTGCAAAAAAGTATTACACAAGAAGAATAAAAATGAAAATGCCTACTTGCTTTCATTGCTAAAAAGTGAAGTTGCCTATTTTCGTGATGCCAATGCTCTCTAATGAAATTAAGACTGACCGTCATCCATGATGTGTTTTTAAAATTATTTTTGAGCAAAAATAATATAGAATTATTATGAATGACTCTGCAGGTCCACCAACTCCAAATGAGGCTGACACAAGCACCGAGACCACGGCAACTCCAGCCCTGTCCAGTTCTTTGTTTCCGTCCTCAACAGAAGCAGCAACAACTGACCTACCATCATCCTCATCATCCTCCGCTGAGAAATCGACTGTTACCATTTTGCCTTCTACCATTTCACTCCCGTCTATGATCATCACTGCAACGAAGGTCACCCTCGGGCATAGGATGCTTCCCCCATCGGAGCCAAGTACTGAATCAACTGAAAGCTCTACGGAATCGCCTGTACTCATGGCGGAGGAGTCTTCCACAAATAATCCTTCCGATAATATTGCCGAAGAAAGTTTTCCTATGGAAACGATTGTTTCCTTGACTGAAAGTAGTAGTGGCAGTAGCAATAATGCAAATATTAAGGAGGAATCTCAACATCATGCTCCCGGTGCTCAGAATAATAGGCAATCGAGATATCATCGTTACCATGACGACAATTATGCAGCACCCCCGGAAGAAGATGAGCATAAGACGGATTATCCCAATTACCGGAACAATGATTTTCATGAAACATCGACAGAGTTCTATAGAGAAATGGAGGTAGAGGGAGGAGACAGTTATGGCGACTTTGGCGAAGATAATGATCTTAATGAACACTTGCCTACACCAATGGCCTTGATCAACCCAAATGGCGAAGGGAATAATCCACCGTTGGAGGATGATTTTGCAGAGGCATTCAAAAAGGTAAACTCAAATGGGAAGAGAAGAAGATTCCGAGGAGGACGAAGGGGAAGAATGAAATTAAAACGGTTGAATGAGACAAACGACAGTAATGCATCCAGCTCAACGAACACTGGTCAAGAAGAGAACCCATCCGGTGGGAGTAAAACCATTGGTTCTGAATGGTCTGTTCAACAGCCCACTACAGAGGCACCAACAACATCCTCGCCAAAATTCAAGAGGTACAGGAGCACCACACCGAATTCATTCTATGGTCGATCATCAACAACCACGCCCAGCAGTGTTTCAACTGAAACTCCAAGTGACGATGGGAGCCCAGTAGTGAGAAGTGGACCGAAACCTATGATTCTTCAGTCGGTCAACTGGGATGACAGCAATAGTGTGACACCTATGCCGCAAATTGAAAAGCCTGGAAATGGAGGTCACACAGAGAAAATAAGTACCTATTTTTTCTCCACCCCTTCCCCTTCCGCTCGTCTTCGTTTGCGACAAAAGATCAGAGAATCGCTTCCCACATCCTCCTCAACGACGACAACCACTACAACCACTACTGAAGCACCAGCAGAAGACATATACGCAAGTTTCCCATCTGCTGACCACAACGACGACTCTTGGAAGAAACAATTCTCTGAATTCCCTCAGAACCCATTCTTTTCAGAGGATACATCACCCCAAACAAACTTTAAAATACCAGAGTTTGTTCCATTAAATATCGGTCTGGAGTCTGATGACAGGCAAGAACCCGTAGAGAATTCCTTGGCCCGACCAGATCCAGTTGAAAAGAAAGCATATACTGTTAACAATAATCACAATAACATGGAGAGTTATGACACTTCCTATTCCGGCAGTTCAACAACACCAAAGTCACACAAAGTGAGAAGACCCACCACAGAATCATATTACAGACATGGAAGTTACGAGCCGAAACCATCGCGTATTCCCGCAACAGCTCCGGAGGTGGAGAAACCCATGGACAACGACTACTACACCCAAGGCTCAAACACAGAGCCTTCACCAACCTTTACATCCTCTTCAAATCGGCCAACGACCGGATCCCACTATGATCGAACCAAAGATAAAGTAATTTTCTTTAATGACTCGCCTTACAGTACACAACATACCAGTACAATGGGTATAGCTGATATGCCAAAGTCATCAGTCCTGGAAACAACCCCGGGGTCATCTGCTCAAACCGTGGGAAGTCATCTTTCTGTGTCTGAAGTCCCGAGCTTTTATGAGAACCCACTCTCGTCAGTGGTAACAGTAGACCATCACTATCCACCTGTCAGTGAACACAATCAAGTAGGAATGTTCACAAGAGGTCAAGTATATCCCGCCGATGATGGTCCACAACTAGACAGTACGTACAAAAATGGTCCACCAGACTCCACCCACATTCACAGTCCAAACATTGTAGAACTCGCACAACCACAAACATCTCCAACAGAACTACCCTCCGATTCAGAGGATCTTCAACATCTGCAACATCACCCACAACACAGTAATCACCAGCAGGGTTCTTATTCACAGACATATATAGAGGAGTCACACAACCCTCCAATGGGTAGACCGGGTGGTGACACAGTTTATGGAACAGTGGAAGAAGTTCCACCACACCACAATCCTGCTTCCTTTGATCATCTTAACGCATATCGACACCATCCAATGCATCCTCACCCACCACCTCCTCCTGGTCATATGCCTTACCCATTTGGTTCTGAACATCCAAGACCCCCTCCACATCACGCACCCGCAATGCATTATCCTCCACATAGCCATCACTCTTTTCCTTTCGGACCACCACATTCCTCACATCACGGAGAACATGGTCTCCCCACTCATCCAATGCCACCTCCACCACTACCACCCCCACCACCTCCCCAGTCGAACATGCATTCTCATCATCAATCTCCTCATCATCATGCTGAGATTCACAACAGCTTTGCACCCTCGTATGAAATGCATCCAAACGACAATCATAATAACCAACTTGACTCTCACTTGATTTCCAACCATATAGCGGGCAGCCCCTCTGAAATGAGTCATCCCCATGGGATACCCCCAGATCTTAGCTCCCCACATATTGACCCAATGCAACAACACTTAGATGGACATCAGTCAGGCACATCATCGTCACCAACGGCAGCATCTCCCCCAGATTCACCTCCAAGCTTACTTTCTGATAATGCGGCACCACCAAACGACGCTGATCCCCAAACATCATTCAATGCGCAACCACCACCACCACCGCCACCACACATGGATCACAACTTTCCACCTCATTCTCACACCATGGCTTCACATCCAGACTATGAGCCTGCTAATCCACCGTTACCACATGATCATCCGTTTCATAGCAATTTTATTCCTTTTCCGCCTCAAGATATACTCCAACAGCAGCATGAGCACCATGATGGACATGATGACACAAACTCCATTGCTACTTCTGGCAGCAGCAGCGGATCTTACCATCCTGGTATTGTGGAATCCGTGCCAACCGGCAGACCATCATCGTCATTTGAACCGTCTCCTCTGATCCCCTCAAAGTTTACCCCGATCCCTGACGATGTCAAAGAAACTGATTTGTTTAGCTCCTTCAAGGTTCCAAACGAAGGCCATCATGATCCGTCATCAAATAACCACGAGGGTCCTTCTTCCTCCAATCAAATTCCAGACATTCATCACAGCTCCCAACATCATCCCTCACATCTAAGCGATCAAGGAATGAATTACATGGGTCCTACAGGAGCTGATGAACACTCTTCGTATCAACATCACCAGCATCATCATCCTTCGTCAGTAGGTCCCTCAGGAAGCGATCATATGACTTCAGATATGAATGGATATTCTGGCCCAGTGAATGAAATTCATTCGGGGCCGTACCATCCTCCAAACAATGGGGACAGCCCAGGTGGTCAGAGCTACCGTGACCACCATCATAGCTACGACTCTCATGATCCCTCCGCTGGCGGAGGAGGATACAACAGTATTCATGATGGAGGCTCCGGATCAGACTACAACAAACCTAGCGACTTTGATGGACATAACAAGCCACATCATGAAGATCACGATGGAGATGCTCAATACGATACTAAGGGCAGCATTCATGGAGGAAACGATGGAAAGAAAGAGAAAAAGAAACAGCAAGCAGCGTTTAGCAATACACCGTATGTTCTGATGTTTCCCCAATTGATACCCGAAGAGAAAATGAGACCTTCCCCTCCATCTTTGCTTTCCAAAGAAATACCTGTCATTCAAGCAAGTTCCATGTCAGATTTCACTTCATCCGGTGAACCAAAGCCACCAATGTCACCTGGATTCCAAGCAGTGCCAGTTCATCCACGTCATCAAATGTATCAAGTGTTGGCCAAGACTCATTATGAAAAAATGATGGAGAGATATAGGGAGTCAAAGAAGAAAGCACCCTCTGCAATTTACACACCATACGGTAAGAAGACTTTTAGGGTGAGCAAAAACTAAGACCAAAATATTCGAAAGTTTTTAACTTTGTTTTATGTTTTATAGGCATACTTGTTCCCGTGGGTACAAATGTTGATGCTGCAGCATCCATGAACCACAATGTATTTGCAAAACCAAGACTGCCTCCCAAGTATAGAGGAGAAAAGAGTTTGCTAAACGCCCTTCTCGGCTCCCCATCAACAAACCATGGTCGTTTCCATCCACCTGTCATGAGCAACCGACTTACGAAGATATTTGAATACGAGCCAGCCATCGATGTGCTTGCGGAGAAACTGGCAATGAAAATTGTGAATGCGCAACGGGCGCTAAGCCAAAAGAAATCTGGCCAGGGTGAAATTTCAGAGAAGTCGGATGGAAAGTCTGATGATCCATTGGAAAAGTCTTCATCGCCAAGAACAACCTCCCTCAATAACAACGACCAAGAGGACCATATGGCAATGGAAAGTAAAACTCATTCTGTCCGAGCCAATCCAGAACTGAAAGAATATTTCAAAGGGGTTCTGAAAGGTCAACTCACTGAAATGGTGGAAACATCAGTATCCGTTGAGGACACTCGAAGACCTCCGACACTCTCCTCCAAACTGCTCAACTCATTTTTCAGAAAATCACGACTGAGCATGAACCAGCCCCCACAACACAAGTCCCCTTCACCAATGATGATGCAGCCAAGTGCCAGCATGATCATGCCGAACAAAGTTCCCCCGCCTCCAGGCCTACAAACCCAACCAATGTCCCCACATCATCACTCTGGAATTGGTCATCCATTCCCACATCCAATACTACCACAAGGCCCAGGTGGATTGTTGGGCACCATAAGAAGACTCTTCTCCTTCACACCTCCAGACACACGCTATGACATTGGCCTTCCTCCAAATTTTGCAGGGAGAACTTTATACACTAATAACGGAACTCACCTACCCTACATTGATGGACCCAGTCCCCGCTCCTCTCATTTCCCACCTCAAATCATACTCCCACACCCAAATATGATTCATCAATATCCCCCTGGTCAACAACATTTACCGGTAAGAATCCCCACTGGACCTGCACCACCGCCCTCATTATTATCCCAATCGTCTACAAACAACAACAACGGTAAAACAAACAGCGCACCGTCATCCCAGTCTCAAAAACCATCGAAAAAGAAAAATCGAAAGCCGTCGTCTTCATCTTCAACCTCCCAGAAAAAGCCCACAGGTTCTGAAGATATCAAATGGCAAACTAACAGCAACAGCAGGTCATCATCCCCCACATCTTTCTCCCCATCCCCAAAAATTAACAATACCCCAGGAAGTCCCCAAGCTAAAAGTACAACCACAACAGCTAAGCCCAACATTGTAACCAACAAGAGCAACGTCGGCTATTACCACCGCAGCAGTAGCAGCAGCAGTTCCAATAGCAATAATAGCACTGCTAATACAAGTAGCACAAGTAGCAAGCAAGTTCTCAATAAAAAATCGGGTATTTCCAGTGGCAGCAATAGTGCCACATCTTACATGACTGACAAGTCATCTTCAAAAGTGAAAGCAGGCTCTTATCACGACTCTAGCTCAACAAAGACAGAAATAGTTTTAAACAAGAGACTAGGAATTCAATCATCCTCTTCGTCTTCCTCCTCATCCTCCTCAAATTCTGCGGATAAAAAGGAGAAGACTAAACCCACTAAACTGGACATGTTTCAAACCCTTCTCGGGTCTACACGCTCAGTCTTAAATTATTTTAAAGCAGCGGAAGCACGAAAGTCTTCAGGAGGAGCACCAACCGTTCTGGAGCCAAGAAGTGCAACAACATCCACTTTCGTGGTGGAGGAAAGTAAATCATCAGTAAGGAAGCGTCGGTCCCCTGCTGTAATTAGCTCGTAATAATAAATAGTAACTATAAAAAATTTATTGGCGCAGTGACAAAAATCATTAGTAGAATTTTAGTCGTATCTATAGTGTATTTAGGAACTCATCATAATATCATCGCCTCTTCGTTGTTTTGGTGCTCTTTTGGGGATTGTAAAATTGTATAATAATTTCTGTATAAATTTAAATGAGTCACGGATATAGCGCTTCAATGCAGTGGAAAATTTCTTCTTGTTGCAAAACTTTGTCTTAATGTGGGAGGAAAAAAGAGTTGGAAGCTGTTGATCAGCATGGCAGATCAGAATCAGGAGAATTAAATTTTATGGAAATGATCTATAGTTTTTTAAGTAGGAGCCTACGTGTAAGTGTAAAATTGCAACTGTGCTTATTTTCCTTGAAACATTAATTTTAAGTATGGTATGACCCATGTTTTTTTTTTTAAATCCAGGAGAGCATATGAAATAGATAACTTATGTATATTTATATTCATTATTTTATCACCTTGTTAAACTTTGTTTAAAGTGTGAAAGATTGAAAGATACACCTACATACATACATTATGTAATGTGTAACGATATATTGTGCTATATTTACTACTATTATTGTTGAAAACTGTTGTTAAGTACTTTACAAAAAAATATTAACACGGAACCATTGTTTTTTTACCCTTCTGTCAAAAATGGTCTATTTCTACTAATAAATCGACAAACTTCACACAAATTCCATTTTAACTAATCTGAGTTTTATTTTGAGTCTACAACTGATTATGCAGATTGACTATGCTTATCGACATTGACAACTATTTATTGCATTCATCATTCATCTAACAAGATTTAAATGACAATTGGAGGATTAGTTTTTTTGCAAATAGCATTGATTTAGAATTTTTCGGCATTGTCGCTTTTCCTCGAATGTATGCTAATACAGAAGAGTGAAAAATTTTCTTCATTCTTCATTAGTCATCGCTCGCCGAATATTTTAAACTTGATAAGATAATACTTAAATAATTGTGATTCATCAAATTCATGAAACACATGAAAAATTCAAATATGATGATTTCATAATATGAATACGAAATTCAATTGAAAATGAAGAAATAATACCACTAATTATTTCTTATTTGATTGTATCAAGTTTGAATTTAGGTAGTAAGCTACCAACTTTGAATTTTAAATTGAAATATTCGTACTGCAATGGATCGCAAGCTTCGCATTTACGCTCAAGTTTGGAATCAAAAACTGGCAAGAAAGTACCTAAAATGCATATCATTCAACAATGCATATATCTTACATAACTGTCCACCAAAAAACCTGCAAAACACAAAGGAAACAGCTTGAGTACTTCCGGTTTGTGGACTACTATAAATAGGAAGAGTGTCTTAATGAAACTCTCATTTATTTCGGAAACTTCGAACTCGCAACATCTAACATCGTTTGGAATTCCGTAGATAATCCATACGTTAAGGTTCAGTTCTCGTGAAACCTTTCATAGTTTTCTGGAAATCGGCGTGCGGAACTTTCGTCTGAGAGATTTTCCAGTAAAAACACTTCCAGATTCCGGTTTGTCAGGGTCAGGGGCACCATGAGTCCACGTACCAGGCAGATGGCGTCCAAAAAACGGGCCAAGAAAGTGTCCACAGAGTCCCGTCCTATTAGGTAAAGTTTCATTTTATATTTATCTTCTTTTAAAAGTCCATGTTTTGTTAATTTGAAGGCGTCTATTACAATATATGAATTAGGTAATGCAATCCAGTTTTTTTTTCATTATTTCAGGAAAACAAGGAACAAAGCTCCTGCCTACGTTTTTTCATCACATTATCCATTTTCGCCAAGTGCAAATGAAACGGTGGAGGTGATCAATCCTCCGCCTATAGGACGGAAACCCAAACTTACCCCACACAGGATGAACATCATCAGAGGTTTCCTATTAAATTGTCGTTTATACCCAGAGAAATACGGAAAGGTAGGCTCCAAACTCTGGGTGGAGCACCTTATCAGAAAGCTTGATGAGGAGGGGGACTGTAGAATTTCACAGACTGGCTTGCAAGCGTGGTTGAAAGCCCCTTTATTTGATAAGGTACGATGATTTTATAAATAACTATTAAATTCTCACAACAATGTCTTATTAGTTTTGAATGTTTTTACACTCGCACAATTTTTTAATGCTTTATCTGCAGATGATAAAGGATCTGAAACGTTGGGAGGATGAAGTCCCTAGCAGCGATAATGATTCTTTATCTAAGACGCCTTCACCTGAAATCTCTCCAGTGGGGAGTCCAAGTTCCGGAGAATCTCTGTACTCCCCAAATGTAACTACTCCGCCTGAGTCCCCATTAGCAGAGAATATTCAGACATCCTTGCCCGTAGAGTGTGCTTCAGAAGGAAGTGCCCCCATGGATACTACTGCTGCAGCGGCAACGGCGGATGATGACACCTGCGCCCTCAATGACAGTGTCCAGGTAATTTTACAGCGTCTGACACCGATGGACTCATCACACAAGAAACCAGTGTTCAAGATTGGTACAATGGAGGGTCAACCTAGTACCAGCACGACGAACACTCAAGAGATCAATAGCGACGCTGGAAATGGGAGTCTGTCCTCAAACGACACCGTCAGTACCAGGAACCCCTGCCCACCGTTACCTAACGGGAATTCACCAGAAAATGCAGAGAACCTCATTGAACAGCCACAGCGGCGGGATACGAGAGCGTCTCAAAATGCAAATAATACAGTTGAAGATATAAGGGAAGCCTTGCAAGATTTAGAGCGGCAAACAGGTCAACAATTAGCTACCCACAACCGGCTCCTCGGATTGGGATTTGCAGGCTTTGGAATGGACATGCTGGGAATCCAACTCACAGGCTTGGGTGCAGTCGTTAATCACTTGCTCAATTATCTTAATTGAGCTCTGTTAGCTTATCAATTGTAATACTAACATTGTATTTAGCGTTGTTCCTCTAAATCATTTGTCTAAATGATTTTTTA
The DNA here is from genome assembly GCA_034700685.1 of Willowsia buskii. NCBI lineage: Eukaryota > Metazoa > Arthropoda > Collembola > Entomobryomorpha > Entomobryidae > Willowsia > Willowsia buskii. The sequence continues at coordinate 6,722 of JAQIXW010001835.1, read as the reverse complement.
TAGAATTTTCTCAATTAACTGTCCTGTATACTTTGCGTCTGGAAACTGGTCATTACCCACAACATTTATGATAATTTCGCAGAAACGAGGAAAATATGCCTAATTAAATGAATTTATGGAGTCTTTCTCCAAAGCTTGATTTGAGTCATCATGTAACAATGCAAACATCTAATCAAACACGCATAGATGTCTTAAATAATTGAAGGAAGAAATATATAAATTTATTTGTTCACAAAACTGTCTATTGATTTATTTAGTATTCTTCCAGTGTAAATGTCACTACATTTCTAGGTTTGAATCTCAACACTCCGTGCGTAATAAATCAGTAGCAAACAACTACTCCGCATAAAACTACAGACATTTCGCCTTTATCAACTGCTAACAATTGTAATAATACTCAATAATATAATATTATATAGTTAAATAACAAATTAAGGTGCAAAATGGAAAAAAATGATTGCAGAGAGTAAATGGAAACCATTCTACTATCTTATACTTCTCTGGCGAAATCGACGCTAATTAGCTACAAGACTACATACATACTGGCATAGTAATTAAATCCATTCTTTCACTTGTTGCCTTCATTTGACTAATTTGAATTTCCAACTCCTCCCAAAACGGTTTACGTGTATTTGTGATTAAAGCTTGTAAAAATATTACATTATTTTGAAGACACAATACACATCTTCATTTTAACTAGTTTTCTTGATCAATTCAACTTGTACACTATGGTTTTGTCAGTTATCACTTCATGTACGATCATAATAATACTATCTGGATTAAGACTTACACGTTACCCTAACCACTAGAACATCATATCGAACACTAACGATACATCATTAAAATTACATACGTGATTAAATTACATAAATAAATGTCTCAACTGCCTCACGCTAGCACAATGTTTTTTTTCACAATTACATCTAAAAAATCTTTGGTTTCCATAATGATGTGTTTCGCAAAATATTCATTTGATTTTTTGATTATGTCTATAAAAGTTTCATAGTAGCATTTTGAAACATGCAGAGCAGGTGTGTGGAGGAGATAAAAGTTGTACTTGCATGATACAGTCAAAAAATACGGAGCCTCTCCAGATTTTCATTTCAAATAAGAAATATATAATATTTATATATAGAATGTTTTCTGTTACACATTTACTATCATCAACTTGATGACATTTTTTTCCACGTCTATTAAAAGTTCCTGCAAAATACGTTGTGCTTTTTTGGAAATGATCAGGCAAATTTGCATCTTTGAAGAGTAAGTTTTGCAGTGGCTTTTATATGCATACTATTTATTAGGTATAAAATACAATGCCACACACTACCACCAAACTAGAAAGTATCACATGCATACGGTTTCTGTGCTTTTAAGGTTTTTACTTGCTTCATAAAAGTTTTTCTTTTCGTCTGAATTTTGCTATTTTGTAGGTATTTAAAATCAGTAAGTGCAGATCAGATCATTTGGTTGGTTATGGTTTGGTTACCAATACGACGGTTTGTTGTTGCATGAATGAATGAACGAACAATTTCTTAAATTGAGAATCGTAACTACGCGATCAACAACACGTTTACTTAAACTAGGGACGTATTTTGTCTATGCGAAGCACTATAGACCGGGGTCTTTTCTTCATCTTTTTAAGATTCCTGTCTTCAGCATAAAGCCGTCTTACATTTGTAATGATAGCCAGTTAGTATAAACTTTCGTTACAATGTGCTCCTGAGGAAGTACAGGGAATACGAACATCGTTGGAATGCTTGATACGAACAATAATTATAACGATTACAGTAATTGAAACACGATACATCTAATTCTAAATCTATTTTAAAGTAATATAATTAATATTGGTAGTAGTTCATTCAAGTAAGGTCACGTAAACATTTTCATCGTTGTGTCGAGAAAACTCTCAGAATGCAATTTTGTAATATCAACTGTTAATATATTTGTCCTGCTCACTTATTCTTCCCCTTTTGATTATTTTGAAATGTCAGTGTTGCACCCGGTCATAAATGACAATCCCATTAAGGCATCTACACAATACGTACCACGATTTGTTAATTTCGAAGAATATTGTTCATACTGTTGCATCAATACCTAATTAGTACATGAGCGGAATGATGTATGTGTTTAAATAATACCGCCTGGCTTGACTAAATAAGCCGACTTGAATCAAAGCTACCTAAAAAAACTGCGCGAGAATTCCATACAACAGAAATTAAGTGGAGGAAGATATGTCAAAATTTCAAATATTTTACTCGGCTGTGACGCTATTAATTGTGTATCAAGTGACTAGAGCTGATACTGAATTGACATTAGTGTGTGTGAGTTGAAAGAAACAAAATAAAGTTACCTAAACCTTATTGCTGCTATAATGCTGTAGAGACCCGTCTCATTATTCAAAACATATTAGCCACCTAAACTTTCAATCTATCATCATAATCATGAAACAACAATGTTGTAAATCTAAAAATTCATTACCCCTCGACAATGCTTTCTTTCCATGTAATCTATGCAGCTCAACAGCCTACTTCCGAACAACTAGGTGTGCTAGGAATGTGGCATTCTTTACTAAACACTTTATGCATACCTATTATTATTAATTAATTATGCTACACCATTGTTCTTACTTAAAAGCCTATAGTGCGGTGAATCAACTTTGTAAACTTCTACTATGTATATTTAAAATTGATTGACAACGCATATGCGTTTCCATCCTAACAAATCCACCTGCAAAAATTCCTACGCGTACGCGTACCAAATAAATAAACAAATAAATAAACTGACAAACAAATAAATTACGCCTAAAACAGAGAACATAATATACACTTGTGTAAATAAATAATTGTAATATCATGCACTCATTATGGAGTGGTACGAGCAGCACTAGAACATAAATAAAAATGACTGGGACCGTACGATTAAAAACCAACTAAACAGATATTTTCATGTTCAAAATTGCGCAAAAACTGATCCAATTCTATAATAAAAGATAACACACTAGATGCTTATATGGTCTAAATGTCAATGATAAGTGACTTGCAAGACTTAATTTTCTCCAGCATTTCTGGATCCTCCTGAGGCACATTATCCTGTCTTGGCTGTCTCAATGTGTCTCGCAGTTTCCTTGGATCCAAATAGTTGACGCCAATGTTCTGCATGCCTCTAGCCAGTTTCCCTAGCGGAGCAAACACTTTTGGTGCGGCTTGGCTATTATTACCATCCTTAATAGCACTTTCACTATGAGAGCCCTTCATGTTGACCAAGGACGAGAAGATATCTTGGTCAGACGTGGAGCGGCTATCCTGAGGCATTGTAGGAACTAATTTATTTTTCAGTGACACAGGAACCTTGTTTATGAAGGCCGTGTTGAACATTTTCACACTGGTGGAAGCTGGTGCCACTTTGTTGACATCTTCTGAAGAACGACTCATCCTCTTTTGATTGCTGCTGCTTGCACTTAAGGAACCGGTCAGAGTTGAAAGAATGGACGCACTCTGTGTAGGTTCCGCAGTAATTTTTATTTCAGGTGTTGTCGATCTGGCAGTTGTTTTGCAGGGGCTACAAGTTATGCTTAAGCTATTAGTTGGTAAAGAGTGTCTGTGCCGCTGCAACAAATCCTGAGGAATGTGCAGACGCAATGAATTGTTAGTGTCGCTAGATGTTGGAGTGACATCCTGACTAGCAGCATCCATGATTGGAGTCACTGGTGACAGACCCCCACCTGGACTAGCTTTGTCATCGCCTGTTAAATATTCCGGAGCCAGGCCAACTTGCAAATATGGTTGTGGTCGAGTGGCAAGAGAGACGATTCCGCAACTTGGAATAAACAAATCAAAGTGTTCTTCGGGAATGGTTGAGCCAGTTGTTTCCATTGGAGTTCTAGCTTGATGAATTACTACAGGGGTCTCACTAGAAGCATCGGTAGTGGAGCTATATAGCGTGATAGGAATCTTCAATGACTGAGGAAGTGATGAATCATGGCTATGCTCTACTGAAGGCTTACTTCCAATTTCCTAAATAATTTTGAGCATACAGAGATTAGATCACGAATCTGTCGTAAACTAAGTAAGTTGGATGACAGGCATTAAACTATCTACCAATAAATCTAAACTAATAAATTGACTTACCTCCTCTGCAGGTTGAGCAGTGTTTCGTTTTTTCTTTAGGAAACTTGGAGCAAATCGTTGCATGGAGGCAGGGCTAAATTCTAAATCGTTAATAAAAGTTTGTTCCGTAAATATTGCAATTATTAAGCCATGAAATTATCGTCCCCCATATAAATAGTCATTTGCTTACTCCGACTAAGAGGCTCTGCGCTAGTCTGTTCCTGTGCCAGTGGTACGGCTGGAGTGTTCCAACGAGGAATCCAAGAATTTATGCCACTAACAGCGCGCTGATTGCTTTTGTTATTTGTTGTTCCGTGAGTAACTGGTATTACTTTCTCACAATTGGCCAACACAGCAGCTTTCAATGTTTCAGCCAACATTTTCAAAGCCTCTGCAAATAATACATAGAATGGTGGGGCATTAGTGCTGATTTGGTTAGACCGTAATATAATAATAGTTTCACGCGTTTAAAAAGTTTTCTTGGTGTTACCCATCATTTCATCCGGATGAGTGATTGGAGTCAAACAATTATTAAAAAAGCGCAGATTGGAAGATCTAAAATGAAAAAAGTCGTGCGTCTCGTCTTCAGCGATGAAATGCAATTTCAAGGACGGCACAAATGCTTGAGAGGTAACACTAGCAGATGATCCTTGAAATAGACCCCACATACTGCTAACATTATGTTGAGCTACTGGTTCACTGAAGATCTCTAGAGATGTCAAGGAGCTCAAGTTAACTTTTGTTGAACTTGCTATGGAATCCAGACTGCAATCATATCTGTACAAATAGACAAAAACCATTAGCTGCAGGGCCTCATCGCAGGTGAGGTGAGCACCAGCAAAACCATTAAGTAGCTCGATACTCAGTATTGTCATGGTTAAGAATTAGGATAATGTGCAATAAAGTAAGTAAATTAAACTTTACAAACTCTCATAAATGCTAAACCTACTCACATTGCAATAAAACATTCATGCTCTGTCAGCACCAACACGGTGTCAATCTCGACGGATCCGGCTTCATTAGTTCTGGAGAAATATGAGAACAATATTACTTTTAGTTTAACACAATTCATTAATTATCAAGCAAGTTTGCCTAGATATTTTGATTTCAAATCTACTTTGCGTTAACTAGGCCCCATGATCCAACCACAACACTTTGCACTGGAACAACAGTATGTTTCACATCTTCAATCATTTGCATGATCAATTCAGTAGTTAACTCTTTCTCCTCAACAGCCTCCTTTCCAAGGGTCAATTCTTCCTCGCTTATACTGCTTCGGACTCCTACAGGGCCGAGGTATAAAAGTCATTAGGCATTTTGCAAGATTTGTCTACTTGCCAATTTTGTGGATAGGTATTTATAATATGTCTGTTTACCTAAAATTAGGTCAATGCAAGCTTGTCGGGTTCCATCCTTCAAGCGGTTATTCAGATACCTAAGAGATAAATAGTTTATTTTAAAATTATGCATTTTTATTTAAACTTTCTTAGTAAACTACAAAACAATGAATTAGCTCACCGATTAGCTGAATTCATTCCATCTCGCATAACACCTGCAAATCGCCTCTCACCGGTCCTTGTAAAATCGCCCTGAAAAAAATAGAATCATTGTTTACTTCACTTGTATTATTAACTTCCTTGAATGAGCTTTTACCTTCAGAGCATTTGTCCCTGCATATTGTTTGCTAATTATATCTCCATTGTTTGCCCACATCTCGAGAAACTTTTTCCTGACATTCTCACACAGTCCGATTTCAGGCATAAGAAGACCAACTTTGCTCAACTGATTACTTAGAACATCCTTCGCCAGAAAATTCTGTGAATTTATTTACATTTAGCATTAATAATCATTTATTATCAGGCAATTAATATACCTTTTTGAACTTTAGTAATAAAAAAACGAAAACCCCACCTGAACTACATTAGTTCTGTCCAAACAATCAACACAGTTTACACGAAACACTCCTGTTTGTTGCATAACCACTCCAAATGAATCTACCCAACAGTAGCCCATGTTTTTAACCATATCGGCGACTCCTTCCGTTAGCAGTTTGACATTATCGAATTTGAGTCCCCGACTGTATGAAATATGTAATTAGTAATTATTAAAGTAAACGTGTAGCGTGTATCACTGGAATGTAACAACTAGGAAAGATTTTTATATTTAAACTAACCATTTGTCGTGAAAATCAAAAGTGACGTAGGATATTTTTTCAGAATCATATGTCAAAACACATTTTCTATATGCTTCTTCCAAAACTCTCTCCTTTCCATTTTTTTCTACCAGGTTCACCGCAATTATCGAGCCATAGTATTTCAGCTCATCATTCATGTGCTTTTCGAAAGAAGGAAAGCCTTCCTCGACAGCTATAAGAAATTACACATGCATTAGTTACAATCAATCTTGGGAAAACCAAACATTTAATGATGGAAATCGGAAATTGAATTATAACATATTGTTTAAGCATCATTTACTTTTATCAAGCCTAATTGGAGGTCTATATTTGTAACCAGGCTGACTCCAAAATACAGGAACAGAACCACGGGTTTGAACGAACGATATCATATGACCTCTGAATATCATTATCTGCTCTGTTTCAACATAATTGGCAACTTT
>JAQIXW010001834.1:0-17565 GCA_034700685.1 Willowsia buskii | reverse complement strand
ATACATGCAGTGTTTGTAGATAGAACTTTTCATCGTGCACATTTTAAACATACAAAATATCTGTATCTAAATGCATATATAGTACAGTTTTTAGTCACTGCACCTCACATACATATATCATAATTTTACGTTTCTCAGTCTACTAGTAGATTAAATTCATTTTAAACTTCTTTATTTTTATGTCATAACACGTAGATTTGAAGTTATGAATTCAAAGAATGTGTTACAACAAATCCGCTTATATACGTTCTTAGAGTTATTCAAGCCGGCATTTGCATGCTTTAAAATGAGTCCGCCTGCAAAAAAATAATTCGGGAAGATTATCGTATAATTAAAGGAGCAGGCATTTAGGCCGACGTCTAAAAATATGAGATCTCTGCGTGAACAAGTCTATAAAACATGAGTGCACCACCCTTTTAACGATTTGCAAAATTACAAAAATCCTCATGTAATTACTAACGTGGCTATTATTGTTATTACAATGAATTTACAAGATACCAAACATTGTAAACTTTCTCAAACAATGTGCGCTACCCTATAATTATAGGGTTGGGCTCTAAAGTTATTATAGACATTTTACGGAAGTGCTATTATAGATCCATACAAAGCTATGTAATTTCAACCTAAAGAGTTTTTAATTCCTATAAAAATACAATACAAAATGCATAAAAATCTGACATTTCACGTGGCATTTGATTACAAGTTGCAAAAATGATTACACAAAATTGAAGTAAACTAATGTGAAATGGGTAATAAGAGATTTTATCGCACGTTTATCAAACAATGACTTGGTTAATCGTATTTTAGATAGCATTTGCAAAATAACATGTTGAACATCGTGCAAAATTGATTAGAAGGAGCAAACTTACATATTGTTCCGTTGGTGGGATGTGCTTCAAAGACAATAACTCCTGCTAACTCTCGCTTGACAGAATTGGACAAATGGGCCAGAGCTTTGATATGAAGGAGTTCCTCGTAAATCATCTCGAGATCGTCGGTGGTTCGTTCATACGAGGGTTTTCTCAGAATAAGGCGCATAATTGCATCCGGCGCCCGTTGGGCTAAGTACGCCAGAACTTCAGGGCATTTAAGATCAGCTTCCCTTTCATCATCTGGGCTGGGAAGGCCTCTAGACCAGGAACGACTCTGAAGCTCACTCTCAGCATCAATGGTGAACCGGTAGAAGATATACTTGTCTCGAAATGGGTATTCGAGAGTAACTGGTTTACAAACAAACACAAATCAAAAAGATTATAAGATTATGCGCACGATACAAAACTGTAACATTAATTCAATTCATATGCCTACTACTATCAGGATGTACACATAGAAAAACGTTATTATCATTTTCGTTTAATGACGTTTATTGCCGGCCTCACAATATTAGTCAACAATCAATATGTGCGTGACTACATTCTGATCTGAACACATCATAATATCAATTTTTCAAAACGGTTCATTCTCATTTTCACTCCTTTGTCGTTGTCGTCGTCGTGAGACGTGAGGCACTCGTGAATGGAAAAATGCAGCGTGGTTATAAGATGCTGTTTGAAAAGATACATGAAATTAAAATGAAGCATAATATTTAAAACTTGTCATGTTTCATGTAAGTTAACGTTAATTTCTGCTTTGAATCTGCAAAATCACACCATGCATGCGTAAACTTGAATAGCAAAACAAGCTCTTGGGTACAAGTTCTTGTGTTTTGCAAAAGCCAAACCTATAGTGTACATGTGCGGCTTGATTGTTTTCATTCATTCATTTTCTTTTCATTCTCATTTTATAATTCTGACGTGATGCTCATTGATAATACGTCTCATCATTCAAGGAAAATTACAGGTGAGCAATATTGCTATTAATAATAATCATATATTATACCTACGTGCTTCCTCTTTTCATCAAATTTTGTTTAGATAAAAATGCATTTATTGAAATTTACTTACAAAAATACGAGCAATAAAAATGTGCACCCAAACTAGCAATTCAAGTGAACGATGAAAATTAAAGTAGAAGCAGCTCGATATGCAATAAAGCGCTCATATGTGTAGCAACATTTAAAACTAGATCATAAAACCACTCTGACGCTGCTATTCTACTGTGTGAAAATTGACTTCCTTTTTGTGCTGAGAGTACGCAATTTCAGTTTATTACAACTTTACACAACGCAATGATGCGTACTACACACATTACCTACTTTGATGTTGTGCAAGCTACAGTATAGGTTATTGGTTTGAGCAGTAAATAATTTTCGTGAAATACCAGTATTTTTCACTTGAAATTTTACCTACATCCACATTCTAAAAGAATTCTAGTTGATGATGAAGATAGATGGTGGTGCACTATCGAATTTGCAACTTGGCAAGGACGTACGCTGAGAAACGTGAGGTATGCTGAACTGCTACAGCTTCAAATACCTACATAGTGATTGAATGGAAGGATGCAAATTGTTATGTTTAAAATTCAGCAAATTACTGTAATAGTAGTAGGTAACTGTGAAGTGTATGACTGCTGCTAAATGAGTATTGCCTTTAATTGGTTTTAAATGTGTCAGTTCGTAACTTATATAGTAACGTTTCTACCATCACAGTAGTAATGAATTAACAAAAATGACAACGCTGCTCATGATGGCAGATGTACTAGTTAGCTTATTCATGGTATCCGCTAAAATATGTGCATGGAATGGAATGGCATTACTTATTCCGTAATTTAGAGTGTCTGTTGAAGTTTTGCCACTCTCTGTTTTGTCTTGTTCATCCGGTAGGATCGCATTTTAGCAAATGATAAATGAGAACCTATAGTGCGCAGCACACAGTATGCATACAGGTTTATCTCACTTCAGCCAGCCAAATTGTCAATTTCACCTAAATAGCTTACTGAAAGACAACTAATGATAAACACAGCAGCCTCGCTAGAGATGAAACAAGATGCTCTGACAAGTGAAATGCAAGAGTTGAGAAGTGAATTTGTAAAATTATAATAATACTAATGAAGGAAGGATGGAGGGGAGTCAAGATGTACCCTCCCAGATGCCATACGTTAAGAGCAGCAACAACTCTTTAAGCATCCACATCTTTTCCCATCATCATCGTAAACATTTATTATCCTTATCGTCTTTCCCAACTCCTACAGCGTCACCAATACTATTGCTACCTTGAAAACATGTATAGGTGATAACGACGATGATGATCATTACTTTTTGGCAAATATGTCCATGCATTGAACATCAACAGACAACAATCAAAACGATTTATCAAAAGGTAACATCTTGCTTGACAGAGAACAGTGAGTCTTTTTTGTTCTCTCTGTGGGAAACTCGACGCTTGGATTTGTCATTTGTCATCAGCAACAAAATGTGTCCAAAATTATGAGCTGAGAGTAGAATTCGCTGCACTTACTTACTTTTGTTGCACTTTCGATAATTATCAAAGGTTTTTATCAAATAGTTTGGGCTGTGAGTTTTTTTCAAGAGAAAATGTATATAAGGAAGAGGTCTACTGCTACACGTTTCCTCAGTTGAACTACTGTCAAAGCAAGGTAACAATTCATCTGATGACACACATACGTACTCGCACCAACAAAACGAGAAATTTTTAAAGAAACGCACAGACATAGAATGCTGGTTCACTACAAAGAAGGAAACAGTAGGTGAAAGAAAGTTCATTTTGAAGGCTGAAAGGCTTTCGAACACGATGTTGGCTAAGGGCTACAAAAATCTTTACGATCTATCTATCTGTTTATGCATATTATGGTGAACAAAAAGGAGTTTCTGGTCAGCTTCTTATTCTTCTGCTTTTTCTAATCTTAAATGGATTTTCTTTAAATAATTTATTGATATCTGGTATGCATGTCCTTGTCCGTCTCTTTTCTCTTACGAAAAGTTTCACTTTTTATCACTACAATCATTCTTGCCTTTAAAAGTTCTTTTGCGTTTAAACTTTACATAACGGCCCGAATATGATTATTATTATGAGCAATTAATCTGCGTTTTATCATGACACGAAGGAATATATTGGTATGATGGTGTGGTGCCGTCGGCAAATGTGTGTAAAAACCTGTTGCAAACAAGGTCATTAAAGTAAGATGAGCATCAGCAGCAACCGATACGGGTTTCATAAATTTACAGCTTTACAACAGATCATCTCATATCAGCTTCTCCATTATCAGCAGCAACAACAAAAGGATATAACATGCAATTCATAATATTTTGCCAAATCATGTGTGACTTCCTGCCAGCCTAATGTGAGCGATAAACATGCGACATGCATGTCAAATAGGCTAGGAATTCTTAACAATGGTCACAGTTTATACAGTACCGTAAATTGTTTCTAAAACGGTGATTGCTCAGAAAACAAGAATCAGCGCCGCGTCATCATCAACAAAAGTTGTGTAGAAGTAAGAAAAACCATAGACATTTTAAGAAAATAATTAGTAAGATGGCTTGTTGGCCTTTTTTCTTTCGCAGTTGAAAACTGTTTTCTAACTTGATCGCAGTTTGCCAGAGCAATTTTTTGGTACTTGAGTGCATCAAATGACTCTAGTTAAATATGTAGCGATTTTACATGTGGTTTGTTCCTGGTATGGTGTACGTTTACAAAACCAAAAACGTATCTTTTTACAAAAAGAGATGTGTGTATTCATTTCGTGGGAATGGCTCGACCATCACGCTTCCCATCATCGATCGCCTCTAGCAATGTATCCAGCTTTACCGAATTGATGATCATCATCCTCACAACCGAATTCTAATCTTTTTTATGTTTTATATATAACCAACCTTATAAATAAGCATATTTTCTTGTAAAAGCATCCTTGAGCATCTTTGCTCATCTCTATTCATACAAGCACGCACATATGTTTCATTTAAACATTTCAGATCAGGTTTCGTCTTCAAAGAATAAGCTTCTCCATTTAAGACTGCTCTCCTCGTTACAACACAAATGACAGAAGAAATACAAATAAGAAAAGAGAAGAAGAGCATCTGGTCTTCCGCAAAATCCCGTAAATACACTTGTTAGGTAAAACCAAACATTCAGGCATCCCTCTTGATTGCGAGAAAACAATGTAATAATACATACATCTATAGCACGTTATCACTATCACGCATTTCTCTAGTACTTCATTACGTGTTTTATCGCTAAAATGGAATGCATGCAGATGAATGAGGAGCATCATCGTGATGATGATGATGATGATGACCGTGATAGCAGAGACCTCCTTCCTATTAAATGCTTCTGTCTGATGGTACAATACAATAAGTCAACTCTAGAAAATTGTTGCAGATTTGGTATTTCTCAAGGGTACACGCTAGATTTTACACTTAAGTGAACTCTGTAATATTTTAGTGAATTGCTCTAGGCAGCCTATAAATCACAGACATTTCAAATTTTATGCATTCACATTCTCCGAATTCGTAATCCTTGATGAGCAAGCGGGAGTTTCGGTTTTTAATTCAGTAGCTGATCACGTATACCACCCAAAAGCGACGTATAACAACATCACGTAATTTACTAAGAGTCATAATGTACGGAGGAAAATTTTACGGTCATGTCGATAGTAAAACAGTAACGGGAGAGAATTAATAGTTCACAACGTGAGTGGGGGTTCGTTTTGCAAACTTACTACCCATTCAACTTTAGGTAACAACAACATATATCAGATTTAAGATCTGCAAAGTTATTCGAGAATGGTTTCATTTCTATTTATTTACAGGAAGAAACGAGTTCTGAGTTGTCTTTTTAAATCTTTGATGGCTTAATGCGTTGGAATATATATGTTTATTTGTCAGTACCCACTACTAATGTAGAATATTCATTGTCCAATCAAAATGGAAGATGAAATCGTCACTAATACTTATTTGCGATTAGTAAACCGTGTAAGGAATTTCATATCTAAAAATCACATGCTACATAAGATGATATGATAAGTTACATGAAGTTAAATAATAAATAATTATTGCTTACTAACAAGTTCCCTTAAGGAAATAAAAACTATAATTGGTGGGAATCAACAAATGCTGCAACCAACAATAACAATATTATGCTAGTAGGCAGATAAGTTACTTCTTTCATTGGCAAAAATCATATATTGGTTTATGAACTATTCGTTAATTGCGACGATGCTTGAAACGTCCTCACAAGGAAGTAAAGGAGGTAGCTTATTTCTTCCCAATAATTTCGTATATTATGTATTTTTTTTGATTATGTATCTACCCCCGCCAATGTAATATAAACGTCGCATCATGTAGAAAAGACAGATGGTAGGTACGAAAAACAGCTTGCTCTACATTAATTAGGAGTGACAAAAACCATATTATGACAGCGTTTGACCATTCTCATTATCTTTAAGACTCTAACCTGAAATTGCCGAGGAATGTATAATAGCCAAGCCAGGAATTTAGAGGATTAGGACCATAACAAAAACAATGAACCCATTTTCAAGCATTTATTGACAAAGATTTTTCATAAAAAAACTTTATAAGTATTTGTTAGTAGTAATAGTTTTATCCTAGAGAAAATGGGGATTTGGCAACGTATTATAATAGAAAGCTTAAAAGATCATGGAATGTGATATATATTATCACTTTGCGAGAGTGAAAAATTCTTCTCGAGTGATCAGTAAGCGCATTAAAATTGTCTAAAGTATAGTCGCTGAATAATCCTCAATAACTGCTGTCAACGAACGATACTTGGGAAAAAAGTGTCTTACTGTGTGCTATTCACATTTCGAAACATACATAGTCACTACAGAATAAGTCGGTACGTTTTGCCTGCAGAGGAAGGGGCGGTTAAGGCGCTTTTACTTTTTAAGTATTTGATTATGATTTCTCATAAATACACATTACATACTGGTTATGGCTCACCCCAGGCAAAAGACACACGAGTAAAAACCAAATTAAGATGCACTCATCGTTCTTTCTGACACACAACTAACTACACCACTTCAGTATAAGAAGAACAAAAATCGAAATAATATTGCGCCACATTGCTTTTACTGCATAAAAACTCCAACTCATGCATAACTCAATGGGGATATCATTGCTAATTAGAAAATTTCATAGTCTGTGGCCCCAAAACGTGTTACGTTTGTGTTGTGAAAAATTAGTATATATGTAGCAAGTCCAGAGTTCAGACAACGGACAAATATTGAAACAAGTGAGAAAGTTGTGAAATATAGAAAGAGATGAAAAATTATGGGAACTCCATATATATATTGGCGTAATTTCTCAGGTAGGAATAGATTGTCGCATATTATGTATCAAATTTTACACGAATACAAATACAAAATAACAAACATTTACAAGCGACTGAATTGTCGTGATTTAGTAGTGACATATGCGTATATTGCAAATTTATGACTAAATATTTAAGACATCACTTTTTCCACATCCCACTACTAGTTAACTCGTAAACCCTAAAACTTTTATACGTTTTTGTGGTTTCTTGTACAATGTTTTTGTTCATAACTGTAAAGTAATGCTAGTTAATATCGAATAATGAAATGACAGTGTTCAAATGTCAGCACACACATTTTGAAAACTCACTGAGAACATTAAAAATCCTCCTTTTTACAAGAAATATACTCACAATAAATCAAAATCTTTTTAATTTTTTAATTCATCGTCATTTTTGCCACTACCACAATAATTTTAACAGTAAAAAACGCATACATTTAGATACCAAATCATAATTTTTTGGAGGGATGAAACTATATGTAAAAGCATTCGTGACAACATTGTGCACACAATTCAAATTTTTCAGCGAGTCTTAGCAAATCATAAAATACGTGACTGAACTGAAAATGTGTACAGAAGCATATACAAAGATGTACGTACATAGGATTCAAAATGACAAAATCCTATAGTGAAAACTATTCATCCTTGACCGTGAATTTGATAAGCGATATGAATGAGTACGAATGAAAAACACATCCTACTATAGAAAAACATTGTTTCAGCATGAAAATCGTTTTCTGCATGATTTTCTTAATGCAAATTCAGCCACGCCCATGACATTTATCTAATAGCTTTTGATCAGCCAATGTATAGCTTATTTTTAACCAGGACACGTGCTTTTTGTGTTTACCTTTAAATGAAACAAAGAGAGAGTCCGATAGCGCAAAAAGATTACAAAAGTTATGTTAATAAAAATCAGTCAAACATCATCACTGAACGTTTTAGCAATCAAAATCGTCATATTAATACATGCATTTACATGCGGTTTTAGTTTTTGTTGTTACTCCTTTATGTTATTACATGGCATATACAACAAAGAATTATTTATATATTAACACTAAGATGTTTGTACCAAATCATTTAGCCAAAAAAATTCTGGTTCAGTCAATCACGCATAAGACGCCAATTTGTTGCTACACACAAGTCAATGTCTAGCATAAAATAAGTACTGACAAAGATTTATGTGCTGAAACAGTAAGTCCTACTTTGCTTATTCTGTGAAGACAAAATGCGATAAAATCACAGAGAAATCTTTTTTTTTTTCTTTATGCACCATTTTAATTGTATTCCATCAGCATTTTCATTCCTTTTGTCTACAATATACGTGCTCCATATGCATATGCAATTTGTAACTATACACTATATATCATTTATTTATTTTATACTTAGATAAAATCCGACAGTAGTATGTCTGCTGGTTCATATATTATAGTTTTTTAGTTTTCATGGATGAGAGAATGATCATAAAATGTCATCATAAAGCTATATAATATGATATTGAACTCGCCATGCTGTATAAGCCCTTCTTCTAATAGCGCTTGCCACATTCCGGTAGCTTGATGTCTAGATTTCACAATCCCACTTGCACTCCCAATAGCAAGCAACCAATCAACCATTTCAGCTCCAACAAGACATCTCCTAAATGTGCGTGCCTGTTGTCGTCTATCACGAACCAGTCCAGGTGAGCGAGTAAGGATCAAAGTTCTCAAGATTCGTCCAGCTCGAGTCATATCTGAGGATGGATTCTGCAATAATAATAAAAATAAAAAAGTGTAACGAACAGAAAAAACGACAACAAACGTAATTCGCTGCTAGAGCACAGTTTGCACTCAGAGTTTTTGGTGTGCCCTTGTCTATAGTTATTGTCACTGCAAAATACAGATAAATTTCAAGCAGCCTTATGTTTGAAATATTATAACGCATATTCCTACTCGTTTAAGCACTATAAATATTTTGCTGCAAGAAGGAAGTGTAAGCGTTGTATGTATATCATGATTACGAGTATAAAAATGCATTATGTACCTTTATCCCTTATTATCTCAATATCAATGCCAATTCCCCATGTCAGAATGGCCAGACATTCCCCATTATTTTTATTTGTCAAGCCGCACCTATCTAATGTTTTCGCTAAGCAAACTGTGTAGCACATTTGTTGACTTTTATTGATAATTTATCTTTCTGCAGAAGCACCTGTGTCCCTGATCAACCCTCATGCTGTAAGAGATTTGCTTAAAACCTCTTGTTGTATTTTGTATAAAATATAAAAATCTTGATGGCTCAAACAAAATTTTACTTCATTATTGTAACTAACGAAGTAAAGTCTATAGAAAGTTCAATTTTCTGCCAAGCGATAGATGGATAAGTGTTTTTTTTTCTGAGCAACTTCTTCACTTTAGTAAGAGATGAGGTGTATATAAACCTTACTTATCGGTTGCACTGCAAAATCATGTTTAAGACGGCACTTATAGTTTCCATTAAATCTAAGCCAGCTCCTGCTGCGAAATAAAACGTCTCACAGGTTAGGTACATTTAAGAAGTAGATCTAAACCGCCTACCTAATTAACTTCAGATTAGATTTTGGGACTCTGAAAACTTAGAAAACTATCTCAGCAAAAACAAAATTGCGGATTACGACGAGCTGTTTACTAGCGTGTAGTTTCTGAGAACTTTATAGCTTACGCAGTAAAAATTCGCTTTCACTTTCATTAATAGTAATTTATGTGAGAGAGTAGCAGTAGCAAGTACATGCATGGAGTATCGAGTATAGTTATAGCTGCCTAATAGTGAATGTGATTTAATGAGTAAATGTACCTTATAAAAGCACAACATATAAGCAAGCAATCGATAACTTGACATTTTCACCCTACGAATTTCTCATTTGCCGTCAAAGGTAAGATCATAAAGCTTTGTTTGCATGTTGATGATCCTATTTGTACAAATTATTTAGCCATATAAGTTTACACTTCAAATGCAGTGTTTTTAGCTGAAACCAAGCTATACGAAACTAAAGTTAAGGAATTTTATTAACCAAATGAATAAAGGTTATGGTCTTAAAAGTACATAAATGAAATGAAGAATAGATTCATATCTCGACTAAATCAATAAAATGAAGGTACAGATGTAAGTATATGTACGAAATTTTTATTTTATTAGTAATGACGGTATCGTAAAACAGAATCAAGACTTATCGTTTGATCTAAAGTAAACAGGAGTAAGAATTTTAATTTAATACACCTAGAGATATAGTCAGACGTCTTGGTCATCTACAACTAACTCTCAATATATGAAAACCTCATTATTCGAAACTTTTCCCTTCAATTCCTGAAATTTTTTTGTAAAAACTAAAATAATCTCGACATGAAAAAAAACTCATACGATCCAAAAGAATTTAAATTTTCAAAGGGTATGACTGCGTCTACATAGAAAGTTTGGACCAATATTTTTGATACCATTATTTAATGGCTACATCTAACTTTGTACTTGACTATGTGTACATATTTGTGTTTACATGCTAAACAATAAGGTTCACGTTCAACTACGATCTGAAGAGAATATCTTCTCACCTGAACTATCCTTTGTATAATACATATACCTCATGAGTCATGAGATCATTTTGTTTATGGTAAAAATGTAATTTTGCTCATTACCTTCGGAAACCTTTTTTGACAGCTTAAAATCCCTAGTACTTCAAAATTTCAAAGTATGGAAGTCAAGTCGAATTTTTCAAGCGTCAACATAAAAATAAATGCTTCTGACATTACCTCTTTAGTTGTACATTTGTTTTCTTTTGTGACACAAAGGAAATGGAACAATTTTTATGTGAGCATTATGAACAAAATATTGCATATATTTAATGGATTACCATTGTGTTTATAAAGCGAATTTCCGACTTGTAAATTTTATGAAAATTCTAAAAATGCATGCCAACATCCATTATGTTATTTAAATAGATTAAGGAACTTTGCTATGCAGGTACATAGTCTCTTCCAGTCTTACTACGAGTGTAGTCGTAGTCAGTGCAGTAATGCTAATGGGGAAAAGGGATTAAATAACTCAAGCGAACTGTAGTCTTTTCAAATTTAAGAGCGTGGAAAAAGCACTACAGCTACAGCCGTCACTGCTTACGAGCTTTCACAAATTCCAAACATAAAATTATTCAAGCTGTTGTGTATCTTCAGCTCATCCAGCAAATATCCTGTTTTATATTCTACTATTTTATGCAAATACATTAAAAGAAAAAACACTTACGGTGCATATTGGAAGGCTTGGATTGGGCTCCTCAGGTCTATTCGATTTATTAGGATCTTGCATGTTCTTCATATTCATATGATTCCGGCTTCTTTGAGGATCAAAACCTGCAACACAAAAATATGGATCTTATTAGCATTTTTATTTCAACTTTATATACCTACACTACACTCTTCCATATGACAAAAGATATTCAGAGCAACCCCAATTCTTTGCAGGTAAAATAGGTATATTCAAGAGCAGTAGTTAAGTAGGAATTTGTGTAACTTTACATGAATCAAATAAACTGTTCTTTTGTTTTTTCTGTCTTTTATTCTAGATTTATTTATTAGTCTTCATTCATTCAGATTCAGTGAACATAAAAAGCACCTAAATGAAATAAAGAGTTTGACAACATCATCATCATCAGTAGTATTACAAAGCGCAAAGCATACACACACTTTGTGGATTCTTCAAAGGCAGGATATACAAACAAAATATGCGACTACTAACCTTTGATCAAACTTTTTTTATTGCCATTTTCCATTCCATCAATTTCATTTAAGGTCTTATTTGTTTATGCAGATTAATACATTTATATTATAGGTATGCTCTATTTTTTCTTTGGTTTTGGTTTGGTATACGGTTTCGATTTCACATACCAAAAGTTCGGTAGTAGTTTTGACGCAGGAACTTTCAAGTCCAAAGCCCAAGCATATTTTGAAATTTATCCCTTAGTTAATCTAACTTGTGTTACATACAAGAGACATCAGAGTATAGTGGAAATAAAAAACAAATGATGATGAGGGCCACAAGCTCCGTTAACATATAATATGTATGTAGTCAAGATTTGATTTGATGTTAATGATTTGTTTTGCTTAATTTGCCGACAGCAATGTGCCGACAACTCACACAAATAAAGAAATACAAAGACATGATTGCAAAGCAGAGTATTTTAATTGTTTCTCCGTCCTGATGGTAGTACTTGGCACATACATACCTACACCTAAAATGCGTTTTTTAAGAATACTTGCTTGCATGTTTACTTGTCGTAAGTCAGTCATCAAGAAGCGTGTTAGATAATATGTACTGTTGTCATTGTACATGATTAGTTCTCAAAGTTTACATGCTTCAAAACAGAGTTATAATTTTTTGTGTAATGATTGGTCTTGAGACATCGTCATCTTTGTTTTTATCGTTTGTAATAAAGGTATTGCGGTTAATGGCAAATCAGTAAGAAATCTAAAGTAGTTTGCGGGGAATGACTTGGGCTGCAATGTTTAAAGTTTGAATAGTGAGCTCAACCTTCAAGTGTGATAGTGTGATGTAAATGACTAATAGTCAGTGCGCGAGGAAAGAAATGCATGTTATGTTGACCTGATCCGTACATTTACGTTATAGTGCAACTTTAATTAATTAAACCAAGGTCGCTTTGGTCCGATCTGCGAAAAACTACTTGGCTTCTTAATGAATTCTTGACAGGTGGGTGGTCCCTTTATTGCATAATGCATTAAACCACCCGAAGACAAAAATGCAAATGGTGCAATTACATATACGAGCAGGAGCAACAAAATTATTACTATCACGGCAACGTTTCCAAACAATAAGTAGATAAATAAAATTGACTATTGACAACTGATCGAGAGAGTAGTACTATCAGTCACACGATTGAAGACTTTGAAAACAAGTTGTATTGTCTCTATAATCAAGGTAGAAAATTAATATGAAGAGGGGGGGGGCATTGTATCTACTCAACTGTGCCTTTTTTTTATAGAAAAAGGAATACATTGGATACGATGGTGAGCAATTTAACGCGATGGTGTCAGTTTTGATTTGTAAAAAAGTAGCAGAAGTGATTTCAAAATCAAATTCTAACACAAATATTTTTTGTCACACTCCTTCTAACTTCCGTATGGAGATGATTAGCATAACATCAAATGAGATAAAGACTTTAGCATTTTTCTATTATGAATGGGTTTTGGAAAGATACAATATAAAGTCTTAATCACTACTAATCAACTTTTATTATCGTGCTAATGCAGTACTGAGTCCTGAGTAACAGTAATGAATAATAATAAACTTTCAATTGTTGTAAAGTTTCGTAGTGGTCATCTAGTCGTCGATATGCAAAAATTGGAGCGAACTATCAACCTCCTGACTGCTATTGTATGCTAATGTTTCAGCGTTTCGCACTTTCAACAAACTGATATGCGATGTGAGTCACATATTTTAATCTTCATCAATATTCATGATTCCCCGCATAAATAAAATGCAATGTGATTTTAAATATAAAATGGAAGGACATTTATTCGATGTATATATATTTTAAGTACGCAGTTAAGTACAATGTCAGCTACGGTTTCTATAGATTGGCCAGCACACACTATTCCTCAATTGCGCTCTTTGTCTACGGTAACACTGCCAAGTCACAGGCATAAGTAATCCAAGAGTTCACTATTAGGTCATTGTAAACAGTAGTTCACTTACAAAGCGTTATTATAAATATAAAGGACAAGTCATTACAGTACGTCGTGTCACGTTGATGACCATTATTCATGATCTAATTTCAATTCATAAACATTTTAGAGTCTTTTATTTACTCTTTCTGCAGCTACTGCTCATTAGTGAACAGGTAATGATGCCAATACCACAACTACTCAAAAACATACTGGATTCCAATGAACTAAAAAATATCTTAGTGTCTATAAAAACCGACCGATGATGTGGTAATATAATCATTTTAATGGAAGATTGTAGCAGATTTATTTATTATCACCAGTCAGTAGTGTTAACCATTTACTCAGAACCCATATTTTATAATGACGTTTTGCATGCTTCATCAACAAAATTTTTACTCTGATTTTTTTTAATTGAACGAGTTAATCAAGGACGGGACAAGACAAGATGATGGCTGTTTCGTGAACATCAAACAAAATTCTCCTTTTCTTATATTTTTTTTTGCTTGGCATGAGCATGAGTTCCTTCTTTTTCATCAAAACAAAAAATATTTGTGCTTGCTCCCTGGGTATTCTGACAATAGTAATCGATGATGTATAACACATAGACTAGTCCTTTTTCAATGTATGGTATATTACAGAATATTAATTTGCTCCAAACTTTTCTCTTATCATTTCAGTGTTCTGATTGCGCTAACGTAGTCTTGATATGATTTGCCCTTGTCCTCTGTGAGAGTTAATTTAGTGATGGTTTCTGATGTTTACCCCGCGTGCTGAACTCAGAAACAAGTAAGTTTTGTCAGCACGAAATAATGGCAATAACAATAGGTTCGTGAAATAATTTGAATTTTTATGTAGCAGTAGCATTATTCAAGTTTCATAGAGAGAAGCCACACTGTCGGCCAGTTTACGACCACAGCAAAAATCTCAGCAGTTTTTTTTTGCATGTGTGCATGACAGCACACACACACAATCCACACAGTAGACAAGAGCAAGGGCATAACCAGACAGCTCGATTTACATTCTTACAAAAGGCACACAAAGAGTTGGAGCCTTCTATTGAGTGACAATCAACAAGAGCAAACATTCAAGAGAAGTTGGATAACTATGAAGCAAAAATACCACTAAAAACAAGGAAATAAAATCAACTCCGACGAAACTTCTCTCTCAGTTGTTTGTTAGTAATCAACAAAAAATTCTAACAAACGGTAGTGGCTGCGGTAAAAGAACCAGGTCCACATACTCAAATGCATGCGTATATACGAAGATGACTGTGATCCTGAAAGCTATACTTATGTTCAATGTAAATACCTCTCTGCTCTACTACCAATCAAACCGACCAAAATCACCTCTACTCTCCCGAAGAACTTGCTGTGAATACTCATCAAATTGGCATGCATGGTGTGGTTACTGCCTTGCCCTGCTACCGAGACTTTTTAACCCTTTATAGGGCTGCTCGATGGCGTCGCCGTTAGTGTGGACCACTGGTCATGGCACTACTAATCGACTACATGGTCGGATTTTATTTTGCATATAAGATACATGCTTTTATGATATACTCGTATAGCCTGCATATATGTAACTAGTAACCCATACATTTTACTACTATTTGCAGGTGCAACTAGTGATCGATTGACCAACTAACAATTTAACATGCCAATAAATTCTATACTGGGGAACATTTTGTCGTTTTTTACAATTATTTCCTGGTACAAATGTGCCCTTTTTGGATATTTTGTGATTTGATGATTCGGTTCAAAATTTAGGATATGGAAATTTTAAGCGAATTTTTGTATCCATTGTTTTGAATACCATACGTTTGTGTCACTGGTTTTAGTGATTACTCGAAATGATACTGATAAACGAGTGAAATAATGTAAAACTTGGAAGTTCAATCTTTATGGTTTATATTTTTGATTCTTTCGTTGTGGTTGTGAATGCCTTTTGCATGCTTTGTCCAAATTTGGAATAAAAAGGTGCTCACTGTTGCAGATTCTTAGTCACTTTTTAGTCACTTGGTCATTTTCTAGATTACAGCCAATAATATCACAAAGTAAAACCTTTTTGCTGATGAATCTCTATTTCATTTAAATATGTGAGTACCTATTTCATACACGAATGAGATTTGTCATGGTCTACATACATTTTGTGTATACACATATTACGGTATAGTACAAAACGTGTACAAGAAGCTTTGGATCTCTTTTTTTTGTGCCAAAATGGTGCCAAGTCAGTAAAATATATGTAAGGACGGTCTCCACTTTGTAACGATGAGATGAAGATAGCTCACCATTATTATTATCAGCACTTAAAAGCCAGCGGTACTTATACCACGTCCACCATATACTTTAGCTTTAAGACAGGACTGAATAAAATGATGATATCAACCACGCCTCGTATAACTTGGTTTTTTATGATCTTCATTTGTCACTTCTTAAAGTACACATAAAATTCTGTAAAACACTTAATACTTGAAAAAACTTAGACACGTAATATGTTAATTATAAAATTTTACATAATAAGTGCTTAAGATTTTTCCAGATGAATAACTATGACTGATGATCCAATGACCTATTATTACTCGTTGTAAAAGATGAAACAAGAAACCACTTTGCCGTCAACTTGTTTGGAGAATTCCTCTCGTAAACGAGATGAAGTCTTAAACGCACCCTACGCAGAAATGAGCACATTGGCAATGAGAGATTTGAAGATTACAGCAATTTACTCTGTGCCTATTTGAGAGGCAACTGGAACATAAGCATCGCAATGTAATGTATATTATCGTAAAACAGCCAATTATTTGACCAGCAAACTGCGTGTTCAAAATAAGAAAAAATGCAATAATATTTAAGTTAAATACATACATATTCCTAGACAGCATGTAAAGTTGCACAGGAACGATACGATTATTCTGACTGACATCCTTCATTGGTCATTCATTTCTTTAGGCATACAACACGACTTTACCATATTTCTTTCGTTTACATTGCATGAGCTAAATAAACAAATAATAAAACTGGAAAAATAATTTTCTCGTCGACTCTCCCACTTAATGTGAAACAATAACCCTTCACTCGATTATTTCCAATTAGTTCTTGTTGACTCCTTTTGCCCTTCCAGTTTTACTGTTATTACTTCAATTTAAGAAACATCAAACTAAATTTTCAAAAAAAGGCAGTGATAATTGTAAAGGACGCGACGCAGCCAAATAGAACAAGTTGAAATTAAAGACTGTTGAAAACGACATCAGCAATTACATGTTTAGCAGCAATTTTTGTAGCTTCTTAATATACATACTACGGAACACGTGTGCATGATTAGTTTAACATAATATTTTGTAAATGTTCCCTCATAGCTTACACTATATTTTAGCAATGTATTGACAATAAGGCTATATGAGTTCGCTGGCACCAAAAATATCTTGTCACAGTCATGATCAACTTTGCACACCATCACTTCTATTCTATTCACAAGGTTCAATTGTGATTCATGAGAAGTCGGAAAAATTAAATCGGTTCTGGTTAGATAGGAAACCATAAAGAATGAGCAAACTCCACTCGTGCAAGTTCTTCACACCGGAAATGCGTCAGGTTGGTGAAATACCGGATTGGTGAAATTTGCATTTCACCAAAAGAGACCTCGAGCCGTCTCAAA
>JAQIXW010001833.1:0-17567 GCA_034700685.1 Willowsia buskii | reverse complement strand
GACCTCCACAATGGACTTGACTAACGAAAATCCGTGGAAGCTTAAAGGGAAAATTAAATTCATAGGCTGCTGTGATGTGGTTTGTGTGCATCTCATTTATAATTCTAAATTAAAGTTTAAAAAAGTTCTTAAATACTTAATATGGATATTTGTGCAAGGTTGTGTGTTTTATTATTTTTTCCTTTAGCTTGTTGCGACATTCGGGATTCTGTACGCATCTTACCAAATGTTTGACTATTACATGTATATAGGTGACAAAGAAGATGTTAATGACATTATGAAGGGACCAGGTTAACCAAATTTATTCCGTGAATTACAAGATATAAATGCCAAAAGTGTTCATGTTTGCAAAAATGTTGGTTTGTTGATCCGAATAGGTCATATTCCTTTCTACATTTTTATTTGGTCCACTGTAATTCTCCAATATGCCTGGGTCGTAATGGTCGCAATAGTTTTAGTATCTGCAGTCAGTGTGGTAAGTTGTGTGTGGTGTGTGGTAATCCATAGAAAATATTAAGCTAGGGATGAGCTTCAATAATAACTGGGTAATAATAATAATAATTAACAAAACTACAACTTTTAAGTCACTTTTATCACGTTGCCCCAACGCATAACTCATAACCTCTTGTCCCATGATTTTCGGTTTAGTTCCAATAAACGACAAACTATAAGTTATTGTTTAAACATTTTTTTAATGTAGGAGGCGACGGAAACTGATCCTCATACGTCCATACAAAAATGCGTTTGTTGGCTGAGAACCGCTCGCTTAAACTTGTTTGTGATCTTCATTAAACTGTGTATGCAGCCAATATTGGTAATTCTGGAGAAATCGACGCACCTCTATGGCATTCTTTTTGGGGTGCTGGAATTTGTTTTTAAGTGCACTGCCATTTGCTGGGTCAAAATGTTCATGCAAGATTTACAATGAACTCCTGAACCGTTTTCACTGCCATTTCAAACTATATGCAAAAGCACACAAGACTACACCTTGCAAAAAGTTTCACTATCTTCAAAAATACGCTACACGTGGAAGTATAAGTCGATCACAGATGCACAGTAGGGGGTGAGTCAGGCCTGCAATACATCATTTTCAGTTCCATTCCTCCATATATCTTCTCTGCAACAAAGGATGACAGATATGGTGAAAAGCCTTCAGCAATATCATTCCCTTGGCCATCATTCTTCTGACAATTATCTTCTTTACACTCCAACTTGTAAATATAATGAAGAGATGACGAAAGTGTCTATTTTTTCCTACAGAAAGGCTACTTTCCTGAGGAAAAAGTTATTATCTAATTCGTAGTCTCGTTTTCGACCTGGAGCTTTGCAGGAGTGAATCTACGTTGAGTACTAATTATCATTAGTTAAGTGTTTAAGCTTTAATGTTATTAAAGTTGAACTATAAGCTGAAGTTGCAGCAACGTGATGCATCCCAACTCGAAGATATTACATGTAGTTGGATTAAGCGACATGGTACTTCGATTTAAATAAAACATAATTTTTATTACTTTTACGACGAAATTTTGCACATTATCGATGTAAATATAATTGTAAAGTTACTTAATTTTTGAATAAAGAACAGAAAAGTTGTAATTTTTATTCATAGTTGTTGGCAATATCAATATCATGTTATGTGGGATTTCAAATTAGGCAAGGAGCTGAACTCATTCCTGGAGATCAATTAACTGGAACTGAGAGTGAGTAAACTTTCAAAATTAGAAATCTATTGGCACGAAAGCTAGCTATACTGCATTAAATACTGATTCCAATTTCATGTGAAATTGTTCAGAAATCGCCCGGTTAGTTGTGTATGCTACGCTGCTTTATGTATTTCTTGCAATTCAACTTTATATGGCCATTCAGCTATTGAAGACAACAAGATGGGTAAGCTTTCAAGGGAAGATAAACCTTTGACATTTTATTCCACTGCATTACCAGCATTTTGTTTTCTACGTCATGTATTCATAGATTATGGAGGAACCACTGAAATCTCTGAGAAAAATTGGAACTTGGTTGGAATGGTCATTCGTTTATTTGCTGTTTATTGCTCTTCATGGAACAACTGCGCTATTACTGATGAAACCAGGCCAAAGGAAATCTATTATTCTTGCGCTTAGTTCAATCCAAGTGTTTTTTCGCATTGTCGCCATTATTCTAACTACAAAGTATCAGTTTTTGCTACCAGATCCGATAGCTTTGAAAGTGTGAATCATGTGCGGATGCAAATGAAAATGAAGTAAGATTTTGTTTTTCTGACAATAAATATGTGGGTTTATTACAAAAATGTCATACACTGTTTTGTTAAACATTTTAAAGTAGGTATATATCGATTTCGACTTTGTGCTCATTACAAAAGTTATTCAACATAAAAGTAATGTGTATACTGTCCATATCCTAATGAACTCCAAATTACGTTGCAAGTTGTGGAATTCAAAGTGAGGCTTGGTAGATAGTGTACATACAATATACATATGTATAAGTGTGAACTTGCTCCTGGATATTCTGATTTAAAAATTGAAGATATTTTGAAAAAAGAAAATTGTGCCACGATCACGTTTTGTGTACGCACATTTGAAAAATCATTCCATATTTCCCCAGTTGTAACCCCAGAATAGTTGGAAGATTCACACGGCCCGCAGGATATGAGTTGATTCTAATAAGTTGATTGTTAAAGTTAAATTTACTATTAATGGTAAATAATGAAAGATTCATCTAGTAAGACATTACATTAAAGGGCACATGAAGGGAGACAGGACAAAGGACAAATGACTAGTGTTCTAAAGAGTCGAATAGATGAATATAAGTACAAAGGACACAATACGGCATATAACGCATATTAGTTCTACGATAGATTTTTTTTCATCAAAAATTAGTTGGTAGGGATGTGTCATCATCATTATTATCATATCATACTACTATAAATAAATATTTCAGTGAAAAGTAATTTCGAATTTTTCCTCAGATCACAGCATTAAATATATATGTGAATAAATTAAAAGTAAGTACTTTATCTATTTGTTTGTAAGGATCCGAAATGGGTAACTTTTTTGAAACATACTGAGGCACGCTTTATTCCCCACATCTCTAATGCAAAATATACATAATATGTGTAAAGTGTCTAATTTTGTGACACGTTTGAGAAATGTGGAAATATCAAATGGCTCAGGATATTTCTTCCATTTAAGTAAATTCTTCCTAAAACATTCTAGAGAAAAAATCCCAAATGCAACACATCACTTCAGACTATTTTCCCAAATGAAAGCACGAATACAATTATTATTAATACGGAGCTGAATACACTCTTGGAGAAATGCATTTCTAAATTTTTAAATAATATTCTGGTATCAAAGGTACATTTATTACGTCAAGACAGACATAGACATATAATATGCTTCCACGAAACGGTGATAAGGAGAACAAACAACAATATCATGCACAATACAAATTCTCATACTTCTCAGTTAATATCAAACTTTTACTCTAGAATACTCAAACTCAAAGACTTTCTTTTCATGCAAATACTTTACTTTTGACCTAAGAGTAACTCCCATCCCATTTTCCACAGAATATAAATCACTTAATTAAAAATCTTTGCAGACGTGAACCAAGACGCGAAATTTCTCGTGGATGGAGGTCCACTTGTGGGAACGGATAGTGGTGATAATGGAGTAGTTGACGGAGGTGCAAGACAAAACTCTGGATTCGGTCTTATTTTCCCCGACTGGTACACTTTCAGTACTGCCTCACATACAAATCGATATTGACTCTGAAATATTCATAAAATCATACACCAAGCCATTATAGCAAATGATTCTAACAAAATCCAAAGATCTCTGCTCGTCCCCCTTGCATACAAATCGAATTTAGTGGCCGAGTCTTTGCCAAATCTTGAGTATTCTTGGATCACTTACAGAAGTTTGGATCATTAAAGGTCTTTGCTCTCGCATTCGTGAAACGATATCTAATGGGTAGACAGGTTGATTTGCTTCTATTAAACACTCGGCCGTTTCCATTAGGATGAGTACACCTGTTCTCCCAATTCCCGCAGAACAATGTACAATTATGGGATCGACGGATCCAGCCCGAAGTAGTCGAACTTGATCCATAAAGCGTATGAATGAGTCGATATCCTCTGGACAGCCGTGGTCCGGCCATGACTCATATTGAAGCTGAACTACTGTGCGTTCTTCCTTTGTCTGTAAATTGAATCAGAAAGAATGATAAATGCTTGGTCAACACTCATCAACAATCGCTTTTATTTGTATGGTTGTAAATTGTTTATTTTGTATGCATCGTATTACCTGAGTGTGCTTTAGAGTAAACTCGCGATGAATCCAATGAGACGAATTCCTTGTAACGACTGTGGTAACTTGAATATTGTGATAGACAATGGGCGTGTTGAATTGGTCTGGCCAGTATTGAAAGCATTTCATCCTGCCCCTCTCGCATAAGGAAGTTAACATAACAATAAGAGGTGACTGGGACTCCCAGATCATTACCCAAAAGTCGGCGCTAGTTGTGGAGAGGGGACCTAAAACAATTAACGATTGTACGTTTAGTTATGTCATTTGAAGACACACACGATGACCAGGGATCGAAATGTGGCACGTGATTTACAAATTCCAGATCACGCTTTTCATATTATTTTTACTATGCCCATTAATTATTCATAGTTTTCATTACCTTGTGCTGCAATGTATCTATTTACGATACCAGATGAGGGAATCTCCATTTTTATATGGTTAGCATTAATGTAATCACCGGTTGGACAATTAACTAGCTTCACTCGTGTGTTATCATCTGTGGGGAACATCAAAAGAAATTAACCCATATATACCTACGCAGTTTAAGAGAGTAATATGCATATAAAGTTTTGCACAAAAGATTTTGAGCATCGTACATGGTGAAATGTCTCGGTATCGGTTTTTAGAGTTATTTTCTGGCAATTTGGCTGCATCACAAGTTAATTCTGGTTTCTTGCGAGTCAAAAGCTCAAACTGACTAGAGATATCAGTCTCAATAGCTTCTGCGAGGAGAAGCATGGATGACGCTAGTGCACTTTGTATGTCAGTAGGTCCTCCTCTTGCAGATGCCATGTTGAGTATTGGGACATCAGGAACGTACTGAAAGGGAGGCTCCTCATAATCGTCGGCTGTGTAGGCTAGCGAATTCGAAAACATCCATGGTCATAAAGAAAGTCTCAAAGCATAATGTATTTTATTACTTATTTTTGCATGTTTACCATTTTGACGAACACGAAGAATGAGGTTCTTCTTCACTGAAGCTGCATGACGAATGGCACTAACCACATCTGAATGAACCATTGATGAAGTATCTTTCCCATTAATTTGAATTATTTGGTCGCCCTCGTTCAACCGTGGATAACACTGATCCGCAGGGGTTCCAGGAGCCACTCTGGACACTAAAACAGGACAACCCATATCGTATCCACCTATTGAACAAAATCACGCCCAGGTTAATTTTCCTCGGTTGAGCAACTTTCGTCGACGAGATGCGAACCCCTACTGCTTCTCCTATCTCACTAAACGATTTTCAAAATAGTTACCTGATTTACTCCTAAAGAGAGACTTAAATCTTCGTCTATTCATGATATCTTTAGTATAATTTTTGGTTTTATTTTCAAAACAATAAAACTTGAGTTTCAATCTCTTCGACTAAAAACAAAACCGAGTAAGCCGAGTTTTAAAAGGCATGTATAATAAGACAAATTTTTTGCGGCACAGATTTCCACATACGTACACTCTAAAGAACTGCCACAAGGAAAATGAAACTGAAGCAGGTTATTTTGAATGGAAAGGTCTGTAGGTTGGAACAAAACAAAGGTTAGTTACAACAAACAGCATATTGCTCCATGAATACAAATTTTAAAATTTGCAATTTTTTTTTTTTTGCAGTGAGCTCATAAAGGAAGCAATATGTATTAGCGCTCATTTGCATACTAAAAAACAGCCCAGCTCTTTTGTTAGGTATTCTCGTTTTTCTGTTTCAAGCAAAGCTCTTGCCTTCTGAAGCAGTTTTGATTCAAGTACATGACTGGCAATGAATACAAAAGAGCCTTTATAGATATCATATTGTTTACTAGTATGGAGAATACACACGTGTGTCGCCCTATAGACAGCCAAATTGAGAAAAAGTATAGTGAATTTCCTTTTACAACTTCAGCATAATGTCAATTTTATGGCATCCATTAGAACGAGTTGAATAAATGCATAATATATCAAGGAAAGAAGCGTAATACCCTCTCTCGAATACGCTGACATAATCGTTTAGAGAAGTATAAAAAATTAGATTATGGCTATTTATGTTTAATGTGCGAGCTATTGTGCTGTCTTCACCTTTTACGTTGAAGCCAAATTTTCCATGTATGTCCGGCTCTAGGCGAATGGAAATGGTCCCATCCTGAACAAAACAAATCATAAGGAAAAAACCATTAACACTTTGTGCCCATCTTGTTCGTTGTGAGGAGTTATATCATCTTTTTTATGATCATAGCGAATCGGCGTAAGTAGAAAAAAGGTTGTAGGTATGTATTTGGAGATTTGCTGATCCTCCCATGCAAAGTGAGAACATTGGTAGGTAGCTATATCCCATAATCACTTCATCAATTCGAAACGGTCTTGTGACTTTGAATTAGCATTTTCAATTTTGACAATATTTTGAAGCACATTTTACAACCTGACGTGAAATTGCATGGGGGAAAACTTTTAACAAAACTGTTTTCTTAAATTTACATTCAGATCTGCTTGCTGCTCAAATTACTTACGTCGGATAACGAATTTTCATCATCATCCACAAACGCAATTCCTTTTGAGATGTGTGGGGTTGAGATCGCTGCTGCAGCACTCAGAATAATCGCTGCTGCTGAACGGCTCTGTTCCATGCCATTTATGTGACTAGCACTTGTAGTATGACACTGGGTGACATTTGAATCCAAGAAACCACCCTCACTGCAAAAAAAAAATACACCAGCATTATTATTTTTATCAAAGTACATGTATATAATCTTCATCTTCTAAACGCATTAAACTTTGGTCATGAAAGGAAGTAATCCATTGTAACATAAACGAAGCCAGCATTGTCCACGCACAGGGCATAAAAAAATAATGCACGAATAGTGCTAGAAAAGGTGAGTCACAATTTTATATGCCTAAAAATGGACTCATAATTATGCAATGCATCACTCACTCGTCTGAAAGCTGCTGCTCGGCCCAAGCCATTCTTGGCTGCTCTTGCTGGTATCTACATTTGACATGGCTTTTGTTGTTTGAATCCAATGGCAAAGTGAGTTTATGCCTTTCCGACACTCCTGAGCCTTTCAATCCGCTATTATTATTGGTGGCAACAGCGCCAGGACCGTTTTTACTTACTCCTCCTGCCGATGTGGTTTTATTCGTCATCATACTCCAGGCATCAATCTTGGACTCCTTCAAACTAACAATACCATACGCTTCTAATCCATTGGGCTGAGACGCAAGCCCATTCACTCCATTCCCATTTGTCTGTTGATGGTGATGAATGTGGTGGTGGGGATGTTGGTGATGGTTATGGTAGACCTGAATGTTTTCACTTTGAGAGACTATCATCTCATTATTATGGTAACTTGATTGATTGGACGATGGAAAGAGTTGCTGTTGTTGTTGTTGCTGCTGCTGACATATATTTTCCTTGTTTTCGTTCCCATTAAGTCCACTACCTCGATCTATTTCTACCGTGTTTCTTCTGCTATCCAGAACTGGCGTGCCATTCTGCTTGTTGATTAAAATTCGTTTACTATGAGATCTGAAAAATGTGCGTCTGACTCTACTAAGACTTCTTGAAGCATCCTCTCTAGTTTGGTACTCTGTTTTTCCGGTGTAGTGGAAACGTGAGCCAAACCCAAAGAGTGAAAGTGCTGGAAGATTGGGTGGTGGAGGAGTTCGCAATCGGAAAAATGCATGATGTTCCACACAGCATTTCCATAAATTCTTACAACTCCGATAACTATAACAGTTGAACAGTAGAAGGGTATCGTAGTCTTCACTCTGGAAAGGAGAGGAAACACACGCATATATTGTAAGAAAAGCAGTAATGCATCATTAAGAAGAAAATAAAGAAAATCTTATTCCCCAGTGGAGATATTAATAATTCAGAACATTATATACGTTAGGATGATGATGATGCGTTATTCTAAGGCTTAAAATAAACAGTAAAAAAAGCAGATTTGCTTCATCGTACCATTTCCCGTCTGAGTTGAATAAAGAACTGCTTCCTTTTGAATGCGATTTTGGTTATTTTTGACCAGCAGAAGGTATTGATTTTCAGACAGTTGTGGTAGACGCTCACTCCAGCCGCAGACACTCCCAACTCGATATCCTTCCCTGCGTTATCCATGACTTTGTGGAAACTAACCCCATACGCATCCAATTTTTTAATATGGTCCAAGTAATTGAACTCTGCATCCGCTGGCGTTTGACCATGATGAAGTTTATGAAGCTCACAAATTTTCCTCAGCACGTCTTCCAAATTGGGCCCATTGATACGTATGTTAAGCCTTTGTAGGTACCCTCCCTCATGATCATGCTGGCTATCATCGAAATCCCCAAGCTCGGATTGGGCAGCATAAGATGCTAGAATGCAATTTGTCTGCGGACTCACTAGCAAGCGGCCCTCATTAATATCTTTTCTTATTTGAAGGTATACGTGATAGCGAGTATACTCCTCATGAAGCTTGGAAGGGTCCTCCACAAAAAATTTTGTACGGAAATACACGGTGGCTACAGGATTTGAGTGGGACGATGAGGAGGAAGAGCTCTTGCCTGGAACTGCTCTCCCTTTAGTGTTTGATTTATTTGTCGAACTGGTTGAAAGTATAGAAGTTCTCTTGTATGAAGGCGGCTTAACGAAGCGTATTTGTTTCTTTAGTGGTTTGGAGGCTTCAACCCATCTCTACATAGACACACAAGACACAAGAGCACGATTTACATATCAAGAAAAATACGAATGAGCCGAGCTGCCTTAAAGATTAGTACAGTTGAGTTACTCTTTAATACTCTTTTAGCTTCCTTAAATATCTACATAGATTTCCTGGCTGTAAAATATATAGTTTATGTGCCTACATGTATTTTGTAAGAAATCTGCAAATATATATTTCCCATATCGAGAATATAGCCTACATATTATTATATAACTATACTATACTGAGCGCAAATCATGGGCACGAGAATTATAATAGAAAGTAGACGAGGACTTACAAGATGAGGATTACTAAGCGGATATATCACGTCTGGTGGAGCCAGGAGTTCATCGAATTGAAGGCCAAAGTAGTCCTTCTCAATTAGCTCCAGGTGTTGGAATACCTTCTCCAATAAAACGGAACCCTTGGCAGATTTCTAGAGAGTAAATAATTTTGGTAATTTCAGTATAAATCGCTTCAGGCAGAGAAAAATACACAGAGCAAACTCGCATTTTTATAAACTCAAAAAACGGAAAAATATATAAGCGTAGCATATTTGGAGAAATATTTGCATCACACAATGCGACAGGAGAAAGCAGATTTCTGTTCTTTTCATTCATTACCTCGATTTCAAATGTATGCTGTGTATCATCGAGAAATACAACATTGACGCTAAGCTTCTTTCCGGCTCTACCAATTTTCCCAGTGTATTGGCGGAATGCGGATCCGCTGGAAGACGTCGGACCAACAACAGTAGAAATTCCATTGCCATTTCCAACATTAATGTTATTATTATTTCCACAAGTTGAGGAAGAAGAAGTTGCGGAGGTTGCTGCTGCTGCTGTTGCTGATATATCAACAGAAGAATCGCGAACACGGTACGTACCACGGGCTCCTGATATGAAACTTCGTCTTGACTTTTCAAACATGTTTCGCATGCGAGTATAAAAATATTGAACTCTCCTCGCTCTCTCCTCACTAGTCGACTTTTTGTGTAGAAAGATATGCTATGTAGAACTTATAAACTCTCTGGATACGATGATAAAAAGGGCAAATTACGGCAATCAAGCGACTTCAGCTTCCAGTTTTACGATGAAATGTTGTTAATAAATTAGCATCGCATCAATGGTTTCATATATTCTGAATCTGAGTAGATTACATATGTATTATGTGACCCGTTTCTTCCTCTTATCGAATTTCTCAGTGAAGTACTAACAAAATATAATGCGTATATTTTTCTTCTGCTGTTGCAAAATTTACTTAAGTTTTATGCGAACTCAGGCATCATCCTCTCCTCTTTCCATCCACTCAGGGAGAAAGCAGTTTGGACCCTTGTGGCACCATCAATAACGCTCTGCATTGACAGTGCAAAATATAGCTGGCCCTCTTTGATGGAGTGTACCTCTCAGCATAATATCTCAGGCTTCATGGTGTTTTCTTGGTATGAGGTTCTTCAAGCGAAACATACCCCACTCCTAGATGTGGTTGTTTTTGTACGAAAGATATAAAAATAAATTTTATGAAATCCGTTTCAAAGAGCAGCACTGCCAGTTTTTTATGAGTCACACACAACAGTGAAAAACAATTATTATTATTTGATTATGACTACGATTTTCGGGTAGTCATTCGTTGGTGTTCGTTTGGTGCTTTGATGTTGTAATAAAATTGTTTCCTTGTGATGTTATTGCCCTTTTATTTGATCCTTTATGGTATATATGCGGGTATTAGCATTACTACGAAGAGAGTTGATGACGGAGAGAGGAAGAAAGCTAATTGAAACGGCGGTGAGTTTTAATGATGTTATTTCAATTACTGAACTAGTGCGTGGGAGGATTCCTTTCTGCAGCATGTCTTTCCATTGACTCAATCTATCATTGAACCTTTGTCCTGGTGAGGGCGGGAGCTGTAATATAAAGTCATAAACATTTAGTTTAGAGAAGAGCCGGATGCTTTCCAATTAGTCATCATTCCTAAATATTAAATCCGGAGCAAATTTTACCGGCGAGTGAGAAAAACAAAAATATATTTGTAACAAATACTTGTGTGCTTAATTTGTATCGTATCATGAATATGTATCGTATCAGTACCAAGAATCGTCAGACATATGGATCAGAACGATTAAAAAGACTTTCGCACTGCACATAGGTAAATTATTTATCATTAGCGAGTTCGAATAGATATGTATAACATGTCGAAAGGGATAAATAGAATCAGTAAGCTGATCCTATAATCATCTTAATCAAATTACTACTTGTTATTTGTCATATTAAATGAACTCGAATTATTGCATACAAATACATGTAACCAGACTAAATCACAATAAAACATCAACGTAAGATCCTATATTCAATGTTCATATGCATTTTTAAAATAGAACGAGTTGAAAACAAACTGTTATTATTGTTGAGTGTCTCTGTTTTCTTGTAATTTTGAAGTTCAACAGACAATTGGCTTAAATCTGTGTCACAAAGCAGTTTTCATATGAAGGTAATGGTAAAGGGTGATATCCTACTTGAAAGATACATTTGAGATAATGAGGCTGAGATAATCAACAAAGCATGCAGATTAAGGTAAACTCAATGCGCGCTTGCTGTACATTAAGCATAAATACCTTCTTATTGGTGATTAATGCGCATATTTTTGATGCACAAGACAAGACCATTAGGCCAACCCATTTTGGTGCAATATGCAATTTAACATGAGATGCTTCCTCTTTGTTATTTAGGTAGGTAGGGAGCATTAGCACAGATGACGTCTTCGATATTATTTGTTGCTGGCAGTCTTTAAGCATGCTGTGTGACTTTAAGCATTATTTTGGCTAATCTATTCACTCATCAATTTACATGCATTCTTTTCTTCTTGCTATTTCTTTATTTGCAGAAAGAAACTCTAAATTGCTGTGCTGACCTAAGGAAACGGAAATCCTACGTAAAACATTATTCGCAAAGGTTAGAGCTCGAGTTAGCAATACATAGAATGACACGTCTACGACCGTACTTAACATTTACCGATATGAAATATGATAAGTAGAAGTATGACTAAAATTCAAATTAAGGTGGATAAAATGTATGCATAAAATACAAGTCTTCATAAAATCTTAAATTTTATCTGACACAATGCTAATCTGTATTTTTGACTTGATGTTGCAATGGCCATATTACAGAATAATATATCGTGTTTCAGCTTTTCATACCGTTAAAGACAAATGATTCAAGTAGAGATATGGAGGATGAAGATTAGACCATTACGTGCTTCCTTTTGTTCAAAAAGATTAACTTAAACCATGCGAAAAGGCACATCTAATAAAATTACGCGTCTGGATTCTTTGTCATAATAATCCACTTCAGAGAATATCTAAACAGCAAGCAAAATAAACTATGGTGCATGCTATATATTTTGTGTTGTTTATTTTAATACCGGCCAATGGTCGATTTTTCAACTTTGTGATCTGCACCCAGGCATGTATATCAGCGTTCGTGTGAAGGTCAAGTGCTTTTGCTTATTAAAAAATTGTTATGTCTATGATTGTGGAGTGGACAAGTCTTCATTTGCTTTAAGAAATGAGATTGAGAGTCCGGTACGCATAAGAAGATCAATGTTCCCAGTTGGACTCTACAGAGATTATCTCTTTTTGACTGATTTAAAGGAATGACGTTTGACTTGACATAAGCATTTTGCATGCCGACGTTCCGACGTATAAGCCATTACTATTACTGTATGCATTTTTAATTTCATAGATTTGTCTACGAATGTTTAAAGATACCCGAAGCAATTTATTACAATAATCCAACAATATTCATGAAAATCAAATTTTGGAACACTTGAAACATTATTTTAACTTAATGAATCATGTGTACTACGCTTCATTTTGTGCAATTGTTCTGCAAAATCCATGTAGCATGACATGCTGCTAGCTACCCATATACATTGTATTACATTACATACCTTAATTCTCTTTGGTTCCAATGAATGAGCACATTATCCACGTGCACGGTGAAACGCATGATATGAACAAACTAAAGCACCCGAGTCCCATTAAAGCCGGAATTCAAATCAGAATCACTCAATCACAACACATACACACACGGATCTTTTAATTTTTTTTTTCTCAGAAAGGCTATTATTGTAAATAAGGCCTTTGTGAAGAAAAGACCTTATGCGAATCCATCCCTGTTAGTTTCACAGTCTACATTTCCCAACTTTCCACACAATATATTGTAGAGTTTAGATAAATCCGTAATAACTACACCGCAAAATTATCCTGCATTCCAGTTACTCCGACAAACAACTGCTCCAGCCGTATCGCCTATTTCCATCGCACATTTTCACTCATCATTCAGCTTCGGCTCGTGGTGATACATCGCGCCTAGAAGATGAATTTAATACATGTGGTTAAACATTACATTGTAGCAAAACGTTTTACACTGAAGACCAAAAATCACACACTATGGATTTATCACACCAGTTCTTTATTTCCACTAATCTTGATACTACACATAGGCGCGTAACGTATCAGCCTAATATCCATATTATTCAACACGGCCCAGTAACCACAAGGTTAAGCCTTATCTATCTATACTAGATAACCAAAACAATGAGCAGATTAAAGTAAAAGTGCATGAACTAAACCACGGTTTAAAATTGAGATGAGTCTTATCCGAAAATATGCAAAACATTACACACAGTCAAGTAAGTGATGGAAAATGCTTGAGCAACACAAGAGCAAACATTATGGTGTTCGATTGGCTTCTCAGATTAAGGGCAACCTTAATGGCTGTGTACATGAATACACTTTGAACATATTACATAGGCACATGTATATTATTCATTGTCGTTAAATGATCCACATAGTAAGCCTTTACTTCAAATGTGCAGTCTTCTATAATATGCTTGATGAAAGTTGTTGAAAAAAGACAAGCATGCGTGTTGAAACGAGTTTTTCATAAATCATGTAAAATGAAAGAGAGATAATTTTTGCACACTATTCCCCTAATAAATTATTTTGTAAAATCATGTGCCCCTCTCCATAAAAGTTGGCGTTTAGTACCACATAATCGAAAAATTTGTATCAACTAGCTCACAGAGGTAGAGTAGTGGTCCTGGCTCAACTAACTGATTCCGATAAAGTGCACTTTATTTACAGATTGATATAGTTTTGAATGATAATGACTAATGACCAAGTGATAAATGAATGAATGGGTGAACAAATTAAAATATGACAAACCATTAGCATATGAACTACTTATCCAATTCACTACCACAGTCACTGTACTACATTTAATATATACACATGATTAGAATACGAAAAGAGAGAAAATTGTCAAGATCACTTCTTCTGCTGTATTCTCTTTCGTAGTCTTGCCATTTGTATTTTCTTTACATGAATATGTATGGGATGAGACGAATTAACAAATCGGTATTTTTGCTCAGATAACGTTTGGCTTAAGCCAAAAAGTGTGTTCAAGGAACAAGTCCCCACTTGCAAATGTAATTTTTTTTTTACCTTAAAGTGATTGTAACTCATCGATAAGGCTTTGGATATGTACTTGCAGCAATAGAATAGCAGTGTATTACCTGCAATTTAGTTCATCACTTGTTATTATATCCTCATCTTTGTCAATACACATAATAGTATTTTATGCTTGCGCTGCGTCTCAAGACAGCAACGAGTAACAACTGTGGTAAAGGGTAATCCTAATCTCACATTTTACATGAGAGTTACTCAGAAGAGCGATACAGCATTAATGTTGATGCTGCTATGAGATGTCGTGTGCAAAGTGTGCCTAACTTAGTTGCTCATATTGCCATGTCTCTATATCGCAGATTGTTACACCAATATGTCTTGAAGTATATTCTATCCTTAATCTTTAATACCTTCTAAAAATGTTCATGCTTATGGTTTTATTAAACATGGTGTGTGTGAAAACTCAAGAAAGGTGACGATTCAAAACTTTTCCAATATTCTCCAACATTATATATGAGAACTTCTGGTACATGCTCAACTTATTTTGGTTGTACCACGACCACTACACAACTTATTATGCTTATTCGCTCTTTGCACTCACTCAGATACCCAGATGTTCTATTCTTTTTACCTTGTTTTTCAATAGATGAGTACAAAAGAAGGCAAAAAAGCTTCCACAACAGCAGTACAATAAGTACAACTTCAAGTTCTAACAACTCCGCAAAACAACACACTGAAGAGCTGTCCGCTTGTTCTCATCATATTATGTACCTTCTGAGACGAGAGACTGCTGCTTACTGCATCTTCTTGAGCTCTTCTCGCTTGATCTCCTCTTCTCCTTTTTGTCTGTCGTTGATTATTTTAATATCACGCGAATGAATATAGCGAGGAGAATGGATATAAAGTGGTGGGTGACTCAGTCACTTTTGCACAGAGCGAACATCTCTTCTCTACCATCCGATGAGCACATACAGCTAGTTCTCTCCTCGATTCTCAGTCACACTCTGTACAGTTGGTTTTATTGCTTCAAGTAGAGTCCTATCTTCATGTTACGTGTTCCAATAGGCATTTCAACACTGAGCCTTAGACCTTAAAGAAGGAAACTAGATCCACTCATACCAGTGCCTCTATATGCTCATTCACTATAGGAATCCATTATGTATCTATCTATAATCTATAACCACAGCTAGTGAGGGAATTTCCTTTCATATATGCTTTATACATGCATTATTATAATATAAACTCCATTGCATTTACTCCACACTCTTCCCGTGCCTACTCATATCTTTCAGAAAAAGCATCGATAGGTATCTAATCTGTAGTGTGTAAAGCAACCCTTCTTACTTTTAGGCCACTTCCATTTTATTATATTCATAATACACAATTGCCATGTGTATGTGTGGTTCCTCAAGTTGTATTTCACTCTCACTAAGCATTATGCTAATGCAAAGGCTCAATTTTTTCCAAAGTATAAGATAGCGACTTTAACAATGAAAGGCTTTCCTTTTTGATGAAGGTACCAACTAAATAGGATCCTATTCCTAATATAATGTGCCTATCAGCATATATATAATACAAAATTTAATTCAAGAGAAGTTGTCCCCTACACCCTTCCATGGAGTTCATTGTATGCAAAAAGGAACGCTTTTTTTATATTTTATGAAGACAGGTGATTAAGATGGGCTTAAATTCATATGAAAACTTTAGATACAATGCTCATAATTACATACAAAACCAGGTACACATGTTAATCCTATGAATGAGCGAAATAGAGCTTCCCCATTGTGACTATTGAACCAAGTATTGTAGACACAAGGCTGCAAACCGCGATTTTGTTTATGATTCGTATTTATCACGCCATCACGACAATACCCGCTTTGCCACTTAAAGCAAGCCACATTAAAATATTATTATTAAACTTGGAGAAATGGTTCGATTTTTTGTGCTCCCTCTGTAAATACAACACTATACTTGCTTTGTCAACTAGAAGGGACAAAATATTACACGAAACGTGAATACAAATTCATGCTCTTCCGTAAATGAAAAAAAGTAGGCAAAATTACAATTGCTATCTTGCCGATAGACTTGGTGTCTTATGTATGTTTGCACAAACACAACGGTCCTCTGAAGGTGCAATAGGGTGGCTTCGTTTAGTCTGCTTAGAGTAAGTTCAACAAAGTCATCTATACTCATGCCTGATGCTTTGCATTGAGATAAAACAGGGATGTTGCTCGTGGCATTATAGCTTTGCCCTGAGGAGAAATTTCTGGGGACGAACGATGATGAGTAAAAGAGAAGAGGTTAACGTATTCCATGATGACTATACACTTGAGAAAAAATCGACTACTAAAGAAAAAAGAGAAAAAAAACGTTCAACGCTGTTTCTCATTGTTAAACTGCAGTTGTCAGAAAAGTCAGAGGTATATATAATGCCACTACCAGTACCACAAACAAGGGTAGTTGTAATATCAGTTTGCTTGTTGATTTTCATAGTTGATAATTATACACATTCAACTTATCTACCTGTACAGTCAACTATTGGAGCTCGACACATATGGCCGTATTATGGGATGATTGTTAGTATGATGAGACATACACTCGGGTTGAAACTTGCAATAAAGGAAGTTATTAGGCGGTTTACCAATTTATTGTGTTTTACAGCATGGGGACGATGCAGGGGTATATTTACGTATGGACAACATTTCATAATGATTTTGGTAGCCAATAAACAAAACCCAATGCAGAAAGGCAGAAAAAAAATTTTTTAAAGACAAATTGTTGGCCTTCTGTTCACGTTTTTTACTATTTTACCGTTTACAGTTCCACACTGCAAACTCGTACTTTTTTTTATCTTACATACGGCGCTTTTAAAAATCTTTGTTGGTTTTCTATCTAGAATAAATGTTCAAACGTTCCACATTACTCTTTTTTTACGATTATAAAGTATTTTAAGGACAGAAAACTGCTGAAGCTGTATACTTGCGGCTTACTTGGGAGTTGGAAAATGTATTTCAGCAGAGTTATAAATATGATGAAACATTGAAGTTCAAATTCTGGACAACATCTTTTTAAAGACTGTGTATTCTCCGGAGACGGTTCACTAGCCCGATCACGATAATCTGCCTTTTGTTTTGAAAGCAACAATCGGAA
>JAQIXW010001832.1:0-17569 GCA_034700685.1 Willowsia buskii | reverse complement strand
TTAAATAAGCTACTAATCTTTAATTTGTGGCAATCTAGTTTTAGCTCACAGTGTTCCTTGGCCATGCTACTGGATTCCTACAGGAGTTTTATGATTCTGATTCTCAAATCCCCAGATACTCACGTAATTCAAAAATTTCGAGAAGATACAAGCTCCTTATTGTTGCTTTCTTAAAGTATCCGTTAATTTTATGGCTACAGTCATTGAAACCTACGTTAACGTACGTATTCACGGAATTAAATTCAAATCTTAATACGTTTGTACTGCTAAACTGGCCAAAATGACATATTTTTCACCTACTAAAAACTGCACAAAATCAAAGGACGAAGAAGAAATTATCGACATAGCTAAATGCATATAATATGTAGATTCCGCAGTGAATACTCAATTTTCACGTTCACAAATGCTTGTCCTTAGTTATGTAATTGTGTGCAATTACTACTTCCCATTGCGAGTTTTTAAGCATTAGTGTAGCGAGATGATCTCATTCATTTTTATGTGCAAATAATTACACCATACGTATTTACTACATACTTTTTATGTCTCTATCTCCATGCAAAATAATTTGTCATTTTGTAGTGTTTACTCAAGGTGTATGAGGGTTTTAAAATACTTATACCTTCTGCCGTTTCAACTCCCAACAGCTTACCAAATGCTTTTGCAAGCAGGATTTTTAAAATACTTGAGTATGCTCAGCAAAGTTACTCTGTACACTTCACTTTATGTTTGGTAGTATGTTTGTATGAAAGAAATATTTGTAATTTCCAGCGTTCTTGCCTGGGGCACGTAGCATGTAAAATTCTATTTTTTGCACGCTTGCATTGTGTTTCCCAGCCCAATGAATACAACATTTACTATCTACATCTTCAAGCTACTCGCCGTGTTGTGTGTACATATAATAATATATAATCTAACTCTGTATTGTATGAATGTATACAGACACAAGAAGTTATACACGTAATTAAATAAGCAAAATATAACCTGCTAGAGGACTCATCCATATTTAATACCATCTGGTGTAGTCACTTATATACACAAGAATAAAAGCAAACCAAAGAGCACATTAGAAAAATGCAGGAAGGTAGTATCGAGTTGTAATTGCATGGAACGATAGCTGCTTCAAGTCTCGAAAAAAGGTAGTTAGCTGTTGGCGAAGAAGAAATTCGCACCTTTCCACCTCCCCCACCTGGGGCTGTTCGTTAGTTCCAGCTGGCGGCAGTAAGTATAATTATTTACAGCGTCTTGCTCGTATTTTTAGTTGGGAGATGGTACACAAACCAAGTATGCATTTTACTCATGAATGCTCATTCATCAAGACACAATCAGAAAATGACGACTCTGGATATTGTAGGATAGTATTGTAATATTGTACATAAATGTAATATCATACACAAGATAGAAAAACGAAGAATGTTGAGAAACATGATGTAGAAGTAAAACAAATCTGCAGAGTTAGAGCATTTGTCGAATTTTATCAAGCTAGAGTGCATAGATACGTAAACGAAGAAAGGATTTTTCCATTCGTGGCATGAATATTTTCACAAAAAAAAATCTTATTGTGTTGTAGAAAATTGAAGTTTGCTTCTATATGCACCTTTCTTTTCACTAACTTGCATAAGTTATGTAAGAAGAGGACAAGTTCAATTAAAGTTCCACTCTGAAATCTTTGAAGCGAATGACTTGTTGTTGTTGAGCAATGTTTGAATGTTGTTGGTTACACCACACTTCTGTTTCAAAATGTCATCCATGCACTCCATTTCCAATCATCATATTTTAAATTCTTTCAGCCAGGAATTATTGTATAGTTTTACCCAGTTCTACAAAACAAAATGTAAAACAAAGACAATGGAACTGCTTTTTAGAACAAATAAATGTGTATTGTTGTATTTGTCTGGAACGCTAATATGCACATGAAACACTTAGAAATTATGATAAATGTTTCATTCAAACCACTACAAATTGTTAACGCATGCATTAATTTCGTATATTTTACTTGAATGGTCATCCATACATTTCATGGACAAAATGGGGGCATGTTGCATCTGGAATATTATTGTCACAAAGTGTTTCTTTTGCGCCTTGCACAGAAGCCGAGTTTGTGGAGGGTAGATTGTGTGAAAACTTAATACCACCAAAGAGTGTGTATAGGTATGTAAGATGATAATATTGATAATAATCTTGAAGCGTATATAGCATATCACCAGCACCAGCACCCACTGTCTCTAATTCAGCAAACATACACATATAAAAATGACAAGCTAGCATGCTGGCAATGGAGTTCTGAGAGTCAAACATGATTTGGTATCG
Organism: Willowsia buskii; assembly: GCA_034700685.1. Classification (NCBI taxonomy): domain Eukaryota; kingdom Metazoa; phylum Arthropoda; class Collembola; order Entomobryomorpha; family Entomobryidae; genus Willowsia; species Willowsia buskii. The sequence goes on along the minus strand of JAQIXW010001832.1, from coordinate 15,262 downwards.
CAATCCAGGGAAACTAAAAGTATTATGAGATCATTTTTCTTTGCATCTCATTATAGATCTTTTTTGTTTTCCCATTCTGAAAGAGTTGTTTGGAAGGGGTCAAGAGTAAAAATAGTGAAGTGGGAGAGCCATTGCCTTCGATTCTATGCATGTGTTTGGTTTATGCCATAATATGCATTTTTAGATATAAAACGAAAGAACGAACATATGCAAGTTGAATGATGTATGTTTAACTGAACTACCTATGTAAAAACACGTATTATCGCACGCAAAAAACTCAAGGTCAGCCTGCCGCAAGATGCTAATGTTTCATGATGTGTTTTTTGTATTGCCTATGGGCCGTTCCTCCTGGCTAAAAATTTATGATATAATGCCATGTCGTCGTCGTATACATTGACGTATACGGTAGTGGTTGTTTTGCTTTTTTGTGGTGGTGACAATGCAATATCCAAGATTACAATATAGATACTGCCAATAAAAATGCGAACGAGTATTGTATACCACATACATATTATCATGCTTTACGAACAGCGTGCAGCGCTTGTCTTATAGTTTGTCCGTAAGCAGTATACGTACATATTTGAACCAATATAAGTATATTAGATATTTACTTATATCTTTTCCACTAATTATACACATCTCTCTTTCCATTAACCAGCTATGAGGAGTATGCCCAGGTAAAACAAAAGTAAAAACGCGGAGATGCATAGGGATGGTTAGAGCCAGAGCAGGAACAAAATAAAACGTAAAACACAAAGACACTTTTCTGCAATAGAAAATGGAGAGAAAAAAAAACGCATGAGAACAAAAAGCAATCTTCATATTTCATCGTAAAGTGAAACAACAAGCGTATTATTACAGCAAATTTAACTTCAAACATAATATAAAGGCGTACTATTATTTTTCTGCTTGCCAGCCAGAAGAAAACTTGTTCATGGTATATAAGTACTTGCATGGTTATATTCTCTGGCTCGTTTTTACGTGAATAGTTCACAAATCTCCCTATTTGTTTGCGTGTAAGTAGTTACATAGTGGGAACGTGCGCGTTGGGGCTTCCATTCCATGCCGTTTTTGGTTGTGCAGAATACATACTTTTGCTTTTTATACTTATTGTAACCAGTTCCAAAAAAACTCTTTTTTAATTCATTCCAAGTTCATAAGTAATGCTAGCAGCGTTACTATCGACGGTCGTACACATACTATGATGAAAGGTAATGCATGCATTTGTGTAAAAAATAAAATTCATGGATGATGGTCGGCTGACTGACGGACGAGTTCAATTCTCTCGGTTTCTCTTTTTTTCGCCTCATTTTTTGCATGAAAAGTTTACATTACACCCCATTATAATATCAAGCTACTACGTAATAATAATGGTGGCGGCGGTAGCGCAACTTATTATGCTTGTGATCAGAGGCAGTGCTGTATAACCAGGAGGGATTTTGGGTCTAAAACACATGAAATCCATAGTTTTTAAACTTTGTATGCTCCACCCGCTGCACACATGAGCGGGTGACCAAAACTCTAGTTATGTCTGTTGTAGTTGTAGGTTGAAGTGGCAGTAGTTTACGAGTGGAAAAGAGCAACCAACTCGTTTTCTAGAAATCAACATTACAAGTTTATCCAGTCAGTCACACTAAACTAAAAACAACCTTTAATGATTTTCTTGGCCATCGTCAACACACAGTCATGAGTCCTATCGTGCCCGATCATATCATTTGCAATTTTTTCTCCACGGGAGAAACATCGCGTTTGCTGGTTCACGCTGTTTTGTGTCTTGTATTGTAATACGTATTTTTTGGCATTTAGGAATGTATACTATTGTGTGTCTTGAAGCACATGTGTGGCCAACAAAGTAATAATGTCCACATAGCGAGTGTACTTCTTTGTGCATTTATGATCTATGATGATGATCTATCTATAGCATTTCTACTTCTACATTAGTGCTAGATTCAAGATCAGTGCAGTGTTCGTGAAAATACAGCAGTACATGCACGTTTTGCTTCCTACATTTGGTTTGCATGTCTGTCTTGTGTTATAATAAGCCATGTCTCACCCGTCACTCAATTCTAAGGTTAAAGGGTATTAGTCAATTCAGTATTTAGTAGACGCGTAAATAACGAAAACTACTCACTGCATCCTTACTGATACAAGCAGAGAGGAAAAATGTGTGCATTTAATTTCATTCAAAGGACGAATGCCTGATGTGGTCTGTGACTGCCAAGCTAACGATCAGACTGGACAGATGGACATTCCGATGAGTGACGATTATAGTGCTAGTGGTGTCAAACCACTTATTAGCTCCAGTAAGTAGTGTTGTTGTAGTTCTCTGAGAGTTCATTATCCAATATACCTATCCACCCATTCGCGTGTGACAGCCAGTAAGATCATTATTTATGGGGTCTTTTGTTAGTGTTTGTATGACCCTTCATTCAATCGCTTTGCGGACTTATTGGCCTGGTCTGGAATTCGAAAAACTTGGAACCGGGTAGTGGCGCAGTGATAATAGCAGAGTATATGTAGTACTGTGTGTAGTGGCACCGGTTTTCTCTTTATACACGATATTATGTACTTTCGTATACAACCATAATGGAAAATCCAAGGTTTGCCTTTTCCCACAGTGAAAGTCAACAGAAAGGACTCTCCCTACAATTGTACCAGCAAAGCTGCTTTGTTTTCGAATGAAAGCAATATTATTATTATGGTAGCAGATTTGCAACAAAATCTCCACTTGGATCTTCTCTAATCCTACGAAACTACCAACCAACAACAGCAACAGCAGCAGCAAAACATTGAATTCTGCTGAACCGCATTCTCTGCAATGGTAGTTAAAGAGGCATGTTACACAAGCAAAGCACAGTAATATTGCTGCAAATTCACTCTGTTTATACAATCATTTAGAGCACAGCCAAAAAGGAGGAATTTTTCGCACAACTATTATTGACTTATAGTATGTTTATGTTGTATACAAGTGTATCGTTTTTTATCAAATCTGTTCCGTATATATTTGGAACAGAATCATTTTCTCTGTATAGAGAAGTATAAAGGTCGTGAATTTTCGTGGCTACTATATATAGTTGGCAACGTGGCTATATGCAAAAATGGGAGAATAAGTAGAGAGTGAAACATGTTCAGTTTATATACAGATTGCCAGTGAAGTAAGCGACCTCATTTTCTCGACTGAAACGAGACTTGCACAGAAAAACTGTCTTCTAGCGAGGTGCTGTTTTGCGCTTCTCGTGGTGATGCTGCTGTTGATGATGATGTTCCTCTTTTCTCTGCGCTATACAGTTTAATATGCCCAGTTGCCGATGTTCCGGGTGATATAGCTTTTTCTTGCTGTAGGTCGTGTCCCTTTTTATCCAGTGACTGTTTGGCAGTCGGCCCAAACGAAAGCATCTCTTTCATTCACTCTGAGATTGCATCCTCTACACCAAAGTCGCGTTTTGATAAATAGAACGTTTACCTAACAAATTTTTTAAAGCACTTATTTGGGCCATTGCGATTGTGTATAAGAACAGGATGAGATAAACACCGAAATATATTACAAACACGTGAAGGTATACTCGACCACATCATGTAGCCAGGAAGGAAATTACAATTGTGACAACAAGGTCATGCTCTTTAAGTTTGCGATTATGCAATTATTGCAATTGGTAGTCACTTATGTCAGTCAATTGGCTTACGAGGATGAGGGCCGTATTTGTGTGTAGGCTTGGCCGATGTACAATTGTTCTACACGCAGCAAGTTTTTGATCAATAAGCAGTTTAATAGTCGTATTCATTACATATTCATGGAATTTATGTTTGTTATTCTCCCGAAATAGACATTTTTATGGTGAAGCGGCAACTTTGTTTATAGTTATCGTATCGTGAAATTCAATAGCGTCTTTGACACACGAACTTTATGTGTGTTTTTTTTGTCCGACAAAAATTACAACAACATACATACCTATTTTTAACATGTTACTCGCTTGCTTGTACAAATGAGTGTGACAGTTTTAAGTGTTTCCACATACTTTACGCTAATCACATAATATACATACCTATCAACTACTTGAAGGAGATCTCATCGCATCAAAGATTTATTTGCATTTCCTTTCATTTCTCCCTAATCTACAAGAGTTTTGACTGCTAAATGACGAAAAAGAATAGTGCTACGAAAGTAACGGCGAATCTCGATAAATCTCTGCAGAATAAACAGTACATTTTCCTGAACTGAAAGTGTGTACTACACCTCACGTTTCGTTGCTCGTCTTCTTTGCGAATGATTCATCGCTGGGCACATGTGAATGCAAAAGATACCAGTTGTACCTGACATTGACACAAATGCGAAGAAACGTTTCTCTCTAAGCTTCTCGTCAATGCTGCACTTTGAATATTGCAAAGCGGATATATATGTTTTCTGACATCACCAGTCACAAACGCTGTAGCCAGTGTAGCCTGAGGTGGAATTAGTAAATGTAAGCGAAAATGCTGTGAACTTTGTATCCATTTTTCGTTTATTCAGTACCTGAATGCAAGACTGTCTGAGTAATTTGGAGAAAAAACACGATTGTACCTAGGTGTGTTTGTAGAGGAATCAGGCATTGAAGTATGTGATGGATTTAATTGTTTGCAGATCCAAACCTTTGTCTAGAATCTAGTATTACGAAAAACTTATACTACGAAGCAGTGAATGATGGAATTCCTATGATAAAATTCTACATACTAAATTGATTCTGTGATTTTCTTCTCAAGTGCTTCCAATACTTTGAAAACTCTAAGCGTCAGAATAACTACCTAATTTGACAAGCTTTCTTTTAAATGCGTTTCCTTAATGGAAACTCATCATATAATAATGTAAAAAGTAATGAGATTTATAAAGCGTAAGCTGAGGGTTTGTGACAGCGCAAGTTTTCAATGAATCAATTGTAAATCTTCTCAAACACTCTACTCTAAGTGACGGGAGTTGTGTCTCCTGTTTTCCATAAAAAATACTACTTTACTTTGTCTAAAATTCTGGGAATGATGATGAAGATCAAGAAAGAAAAGCCGATGATGAGTGTCACGGCGATCATTCAGGGATCCCAAAATCACTGGAGCCCACGTAGCAGCATTACCCGTAAGTTTCATCGCACATGTACAAGCCATTATATAATGATGATTCTTCATCTGAAATTTCTTTTATTAACGAATCGCTACTAGATTAGTTTTTTGCCATTTATTTAAAACAAAAATTACTATTATCAGTCATAAAACTTCGCAGCAACTTGAAACTGAAAACTAGGAAGACTATAATGTTAGCCATGCATGGACCTCTTAATGTGACTGTAATATGGACAAAAACCACCGATAACTTGATTACGATGATAATGATAACGATGATGGTACGAGCGACGACTTGTGCCATTCACTTTATCGTGAATTCTCATAGCTCATTGTTTTAGTGCACACGAACATGATATATTTTTTGCAAAATGTATGAAAATGTTGAGCTCAACATGGGTCATGGTAGAGTCAAGGTTGCCACTACCACTATAACTTCTTCATAAAATGAATATTGCATGTATTATTTTTTCCAACAAAATTTTCAAGCTGCACACATGAAGCCCACTTGATCAAAATGAAGTAAGAATGGACAAGAATGTATAATATTATTCTCACAACTCTGTGGTTTTTTGCATTTTTATAAGAATGTCATAATGCTGCTCTGCTACAATAGGGTAGGATATGCAAATCGATAGATTGAGTATATTGAGTAAATGTTTTGTTATAACTTTGATTCCTGGTTGAGAACTGTTTTGTTTGCAATCGTGATTCTTTCGCTATATCGCATTTAAAAATCAGTAACAATATATAATATTCAATTTATGCATATTTTATAAACTGAAGGTACGTGATAGAATATGAATCTAGAATCTACATTTTTAATGGGTTGCGAAAACTTGTGTTCATATATTCTTTCCATCCATACGAAATCCATAAATTTTCCAGTTGTGTTCTTTCTCAATTGACAAACTTTTTAATGGACGCCTTCTATTTGAAATGCTGAGTCGAACCATGTCACAATTTTGAGTATTTTTGTACTGAAAATGGTGAAATCATAAATCTCCAAGAAATCACTTACGTACAGTAAACTTATGTCTATGTGTTGTTGTAAAAGTTTGTTGCTCTTGGTTGTCGTTCGTATTGACAATGAGAGAAATTTTGATCTACACATTAAAAAACCCAGTGAAGCAAAAAGTATGTGTAAATGTTGTTGTAACTTTAGAATTGAAGAGACGGATGAGATCTTTACTTTCCTGCAAGTAACTATTGTGTTTTAGAGGAAAGGAGTTTCACCAGTTTAAAGTTTGTGTCTAACGCTGCTTAACTTTGCAGACAAAGTTGGACTCACGTTGGAATTATCAAATATTCCATGTGACATTTTGTAATGCATTCAAATCACATACATACTCATGATTTACAAGATCAAAAAAATTCAGAAAACGATATCCCTAAATGGCAAATTGTTTGAAACCTATGCACACTCCAACATGTGTGTTGAAACAATCGTTTCACATTTTTTCAAGTTGGCCAAAGATTTCGACGAACCTTGAAACTTTGTTTTTTATTGACCAATCGACTGAAATATGAAAATTATTACATTTGTACGTATGTACCTATATGCCACCTATGTATAATTTATTTCCAGGAGGATACATAATTTAACTGGAATTTCCATTTTTAAAACCCAGAGTTTCATACACGATTTGTCTTTCACGGTAAGCTAGTTCAAGGGAAATCTCACATTATTCAAGCAACGCATGTTGTGTATGCTTCATTGGATTAAAAGTTAATTGTAAAAGCATGCCTACTAAATTCAAAGGGAAACGTGAGGAACAGTGAGAAGAACGTAAGCATAGTGGAAAGAAGAGAGATGTCGAAACCGATTTCCTGCCCAGTTTGTACACAATTTGCATGAAATTCATTATCATAATCTTGAAATTCGTTCGTAGTTTGTGATTACTCGTAAGATCGATATACAATATATGTATAGTTGTTATTGTAGTAGTGTAGAGTATTAACCTTGAGTCTGCTCTGCAGCTTGTAATAAGCGTAGAGTTCATCGGAACCGAATCTCATTAAAGTTGTGTCTGACGAGTTTCATACTTGGAAGCTGGCAAAATTCACCTATTTACTGACTGATATTAATGTGTTACAATAATATTGTTATTAGTATAATGACTTGTGATATAATATAGATACAGGTATGTCTTATAAACTTGCCATATATTTGGTCCGTGACGTAAATAAAAGAAGACGAATATTATGGATGATGAAACTGTATAGATATGTACAAAATTTAAATCATTATAAGAGCTCATGAAACTCAAATATAGTGTGACGGTTTAATGAAACGCTGTCTCGCTGGTATTTAATCCAACGGCAGCCTTTTTATCTGTTAAGAAATGAATGCTCGGTGAAGATGTTATTCCTTCATTAATATTGTTGGCAATCTCATTAATCGATGCATTAATTACAAAAGTCATTACGCATATTTATGTTGTTTGATGTATTATGTACAGGTATTTAGTAAGCTTAGAGTCGATGACATGTCAATCTGTCACGAATGATAATTCACAATGCTGAATAATGGTCGTAGAATCGTAGGAAAACGGTAATTTTGTTCAGCATTTTGTGACAGATCATTAAGCTCGTGAGCATTTTTCCACGTTTGATAGAAAGAAATTAAGAGGAATTACATTCCTTATTCGAGCTTCAAGACGAAATATGAGTATGAGCTTCCAGTCCTACAACAAAAGCCGGTAGGAAGCTCATTCAATGCCATTGCCTTGAGTTTCTGATGACGAGCACAAGAGCAAAGCTGGAAAATGGCAAAACACAGGAAGTAGGAGCATTGTGCAGCTGTTAGTGCTAAAAAGGGTGCAAGCATTATTTGATAGGCATAATGTTATAGTACATTGAGTACATACACACTGCTTTTGATGGTGCAAGTTGGTGAATGAAATGAGGGCAATCGATAGACTCGCATTTAGGCATTCATACAGACATTCTTGGTCTTGTCCTTTACGTCGTTACAGCGAGTTTCGCTTCTACTACAAACTTTTTGCAACTTGGAACAGCGTTCTGTGTTGTGACTGGCAGGGATATTTATGGAGTAAACGCAATGCTCTCAATGCGGTACTCGTTATACATATTATACATGTTATTAAAGGCTTTTATGAAAGTTCTCTTCTTCTATAATATGTATGGTAATATATGTGGTAGGTGGCATTATAATGCACGTCGCTACCTTGAAACGTTCCCTGCGGTCCAATAATGTTATTATATAATACAGAAGCGCAGTGGCAGCAGTTTAGTTTGTGTTAGAGGGAGTCTAGGGATGACCCAGAAATGAGGGCAATCGGATGAGGAGATTCACATTTGGAGTAAGCCTCGGAGTCTGCAGTTTCCCATATTCCGAATACAGTGTTCTATTTTATCGTTCTAGCGATACGTTGTAGCAGTCATTTAGTACTTAAGTTTTCAGTTTTCGTATACGTCTAGTGGCCTAGTGTATTTATACGTATAATCATGCTAGATAGATCTTAATTCATGGTGAAAAGTCTGACAACTCTTTGTTAGCCTCCTGTCATACAGTATAATCTTTAACTGCATTTCGCAAAACCGCGGTTGTATATTTGCTGTATGATATTTTCTAGCATCCGTGATCCATGATCCATCCCCGATCCCCTTATGTATGTGGACGCGTACATTCTGCTGTGGGAGGAAGGTTGCATAGTATTTTTTCTGTGAAAATGGGCCATGCTTTTCATTCCCTTCTTATAGGAGGCGTGTTGACTTTGTTGACTAACAGCAAAAATACTACATTTCGCTTAAAGAGCAGTGCTTTCTCATTCATGGCAGATTTTGGATGCAGAATGGGACAAGAGAGTTTTGCTGAGAGTGTGGTAATAAATTATCAATATAGGTAAAACACTTGTCCAATATAAAGCTCCGACTTTCCAGAGATCAGCTTTGGGATTTGGAAATGGCAGAGAGAAGTGGATCACAAAGCAGATAAAACATATAACATGCTTGTACATTGCCAATTGCTCCACTCTAAATAAAGCTATTCATTATGCAAACATTGTTCTCTTGGATAAGCACAGTTTCTGTAGAATTATTTCTTCTTTCTCGGTGTTCAGGCTTGTATTTTCATTACCAATTGGGGATCGCTAATCCCTTTAAACAAAGTGAGTTACCTATGTATGGTTCTTTGACAAATGAAAAAAAAATCTCTAAATGCTATGCACGTTCTCCTACTTAGGTAAATGTTATAATTTTACTGTGTTATGCTATATTTCTCATGCTTACAAGCTGAAATTGAAGAACGATTCGGGTGCTGTATCATATTGGTGATGCTTCGTTGGCTAATGAATGATTTTGGATTTAAAAATAATATATTTGACAGATCGTCAGTACAGCCAGTTTAAATAATGACGTCAATAAGATAATTCGTGGAGATTTCTTGCTCATCCTTCTTATTTTACTTTTAAATCTTCTTCATTCATCCGTTCTGCTCGATTGTCGTTGATTTGCGTAGTATCACTACCCACAAAATTTCAGCATTCAGCATGCTACCGTTTTGTAAAAAAAAAAAGAGTTCCATCCTGTCAATTAATATATTGAATCGGCATATTTTACCTATAATCTATGGGTAACTTATGGTAAGAGAACAAGTATTGAAATATAAAGTAAGCGATTTGTAATGGAAATAGAAGCAAAGAACAAGTCATGCTGAAAAGGTGAAATTGGAAACATTCTATTTTGGCAATGGTCCATTCACCTTCTTCTGGTTGGATGCCATACAGACAGACATTGGTATAAGAATAAGGCTAAATGCCCATGTATGCCTGCTTGATTATATTTAACCGGCAAATGAAAAAATTTCGTCAATCATTGGCCTAGATAACAAATGCGTCATATGTGGGCTTTAAAACTTTAAAAAATACAAAGATTTACCCTTCAAATCAATATTGTTGTCAGTCTGTATTATATGAATATGAAAAGGTATGCATAGTACAATCGCATCAGTGAAGCGGAAGTAAGTCTCGTTTAAAATGTATGAGAAAATTTTCTAGAATCTGCTTTTACTCATGTGACCAGAATATTCAACGTAAGAACATATCACGTTGGTAGGTATACATTTCCTCCATTTGTGCTAGCAGATAAGTAATAAGTAATATTCCATTCCAAGCTACGTAGCGAACGACTGAAGAAATTAGTTTTCATTCGTCAGGACGATTTTTGTTTTTACTATGAAGGTCCCCATTTTCTTTTCTTTTTTGTGGCCTGGTCTATAAAAAATGCATAGCCTACAGCGGTTTTTCATATCAATGCCAGACAAATACATAATTGAGCAAACGAAATTTAGAGGACACGAACTCACGCGGTCCGACAAGCAAAAGTTTTGTTTCAACAATCAAAAAATCATCAGACAAAAGTAGTGTATGGTTCTATGCAATTCAGTAGATTATATAGGTATGTATTTTTTATGATTTTACGTGACGCTAATTTTTTAGAGCTAAAAATCTTTAGTATTTCCATTTGCACAGCCATGTTCTTTGTTGCTCATGTTTTCAACTAAAAATGTCCTTCCTGAATGCGTTGGTATGTCATGCACTTAAACATAATGAACGTGAATTATGGAGGCAAATCGTTACGACGGGCACCAGTCTCAAGATTTACTTTTGTGGTTTACGTTTTACGTCTTATAGAGATGAGAAGTTGATGAGTCTATAGGTATAAGCATGTTTTATGTTTGAAGATTTGTGCTTCTTGATGTTGGAGTCAAGATGTGATTGATACAAACTTTGCCACTAAAGTTCCACACACACATTTGCTCATCCTAAAACATGAAATAATATAGAATTAAAAAGTGTACAAATCTGCACGCTACATAACATCGCGTTATGCTATGCCTGTCTTGCAAACGATTTAACGTATGTTTGATACTATTTTGTGGTAGATGAGCTGAAAGGTGCAACCAGTAGTAGTGGTTTGCGTTTTTATTCGTAGCAAACGAAAGTCTAAATGTACAGCATAATGTATGCGTGTAGCATAACTATCTTTATTCCATGCAGTTTGGAAATCATGGAAGCGTATATTTTTGAGACAGTTCAGTGATTCCAAACCTGCTGAGTGTCATGAACCATGCAAAAACATCTATTATATAATAATTACTCTAGAACTTTTCTGGTTTAACCTAGCATCAAGCGTGTAACATCTTTTGATAGAATGTGTTTGAATGAATGCGATTTTGGTATGTACGAACTGTCCGAGTTCATTGTCAAAGTCAAACTGGTGCACAGGTACACTGGCAACTGGAGAAAGTCATAAATGCTTATTCGTATTACCATACATATTGCGTATAACTCAACCAATCATGATCACAAGAAAGACCCACAAGACCAATAAGTTATAATGATGTCGAATATCAAGGTTATATTTAATCATGAACGAACCGAGTAGTTGCTTCAGGTAAAATACAACAATACAAGAACAACTTTGTACTTTTCTTTATTCTGGATAATTAGGAGCAACAAGTTTTCTTTAGTGTTGGATATATTCAAAATCAAATAACAACATTTGATACGCTCTAGGAATGTATTTCATCCTACTATATAGATGGTTAATCATGAACAAGATTTTACTGCTTTCCAGGATGATGTAAAAGTTGATATAAAACGTGTTTTGTTCGCAAGTCTATTTACGCCAATAAGCTAAACACGGACAAGAGCTGATTAAACTCATATCGAATTCGAGATATACGCAGTTTAAATGTTGGCGCTGGTGTGTATTCGTACGAAGTTCAATCTGTATATCATCTTGTAAGCAGGAATGTAAGATTTTTGTGTCTGTCCAAGGGTTTTTGATAGGGGAATGCTCCATAAACTCTGATTGACAATGGATAGTTAACGTTAAAAATAAAGAATTGCCGAATGTGTGCTATTTACTGCATTTTGTTTCCTATGTGCATGGGTGCTTATAGGAGCTTTGTCTGTTGTCTCATTGTGGCAATGCCTACTTGAATGATGGCTCTCTCTTTCCATGAGAAAATAAAAGAAGGAAAGTACAAGCTTGCATGTTTGTTGTATTTGCCCATTAAAACAACGTACAATATACAATGATATAATATTTTGTCTTTGATATCAGTCATTCAGCTAATATTAAAATATCTATATCTTCTCGACAATTTTACCACGATGATGCAAACAACGGACAGGTATAACAAAGAGCTCATTTTTGTTCGCAAAATTTGAAAAGAAACTTGCCTGTACCATGCTCATCCTTCTCGTACTTATGTATTATATGCTATCATGTAAATGTAAGTATGATGTGTACCTTGTTTTGCTTTATGTGTATTCAAACGACCAGGGAAAAACTTACAACAAGATTCAAGGTCATTTAGAACAAAAAGTCTTTTTACCGGCTCCGGAGCAAAAAAAGCAAACGCAAACAGGCGTGAAGGTGATGTCCGTACAAAAATTATTGAGCTCGAACTCACGATCCTATAGGCTCGGATTGTAATAATGAAAAGTAACAATTTCAAATGGTATATTGAAATAATACTTATTAGAACTCTGTATTTACTCGTAAAGTCTTTTATGTCATAATTAGAAATATGTGTGTGTCTAAATTAAGAAAATAGATGTAGAGGAATTTGTTTATGCGAGATCAAATGCTATTCAATGTGCTGTTGCAATCAACAATACAAGGGGAGCTTAAATTAAATTTTAATCAGATTTTGGAATACATAAAAACGATCTCTATAATAAGTAGTAGCTATTATTAACAATGCACATCAATTTTTCGGTTAGTATTGGCATATTGCAGGTAGTAAAAAAGTAAAAGGAAGTGTTCCGTATTGTTGACGAGTTTTTCAAAAAGTTATGACTATGACTTTAATTTACGAATACTGCATAGTGTACTTTTCCATTTTCTCTCTCCAGTAATTGTTTTAATGACAAACAAAAAACTGAAGAGATTACGCGTATTCCCGTACGTAGTAAAAAAGATAAAACTTTGCAATTTGTAATTCTATTAAACGTTTTCTAATTACGGAAGGACCAATGTGTTTCGGCATTCTTTCTTCCTTTATGTAGGTGTAGACATAAACATGTATATAACTGCTACACTTGCTATTTTCTAAATAGAAGAAAATGAGTTGAATTAGATTTCCTGTGTAAGTTGGGAGAATTCAATGGAATCCCTAAATCCCATGTTAGTCAAGCAGTGTTTTATTGTTTAGGATAAAACATACATAAGCAGCAGAAAAGTTTTACTCGTTTTATACGTATTTACTATATATACACCCTAATATTTAAGCATGATACTAAAGACATGCATAGTGTCTCATCTATAAAATCTAAAACAGCATAGCCTACGCATGAATAAATGGTTGGTTTGTTAAGTTGGTTGTGTTTTTTCTGTGTTGACTGAACGAGGAAGATCATAGCATGGTTCTACGTACAGATTTTGGTGTGTTCTTAAAAATCTATTAACACTAAAAATATGCATGAGCATGTAGCAGCTGTACTACATCCGTATTGCAATGAATGTGATGCAGTGATTTGTGTAATTGTTTAGGCGATATATGCAAAATAAGTGGTACAAATAAACAGGTCGTCAGTTAAGATAGGCCATGTAACATGCCATGGTGTGATTGACTGGAAAGGCTATTTCTATTACCGAACAACAGCATTTCTCGCAAGCATAATGTGTGCCTACCTTTTTACAGAGAGCAGAAGCAAAAACCAGCAGATGAAGTGTTTATTACTTACAGCTTAAAAACTTTGACGTTCATGTACAGATATGCTTTTTGCCAAATGCTAAGTACGAAGGTTTTTGATTATTCTGTGCAAAAAGGTTAAAATGCACAACACAAAAACACAATACATCTCCATAATGTAAATCGAGTATTCATACGCATTGCTTAACTTAAATGAGCTAAGCTCTACATGAAAAATCAGTGTCATCTAAAACTTGTGTATGTATGTTCGCTATTCCTTGTTTTGCCTTGATCAGCGTTTTTCAGCATACCGCACTACTTTTCATGTATTTTAGGTTAGTTATACAACTGCTGAGAAGGTTAGTGATATTGAGGCTTTGTTGTTCCATAAAACAGCTTGTTATCGCAAATATGTTACTATATTCTTTATGGTATGGAGAAGTGAAGTATGTTCCAGTGTAACTAACAATATAAATAATGTCGGTATGTAGTATGTAGACTATAAGCTGACAACCAAACTGTTAGAATAAGATACTTTGTAATTTACATTTTCCTATTGCTTATATCATTACATCTTTTTAATTTCACATTCACCCTTGTAAAATCTGTTTTGTCATTATAACACAATTACAACTTAATAGAGCTATGAACTTTAGTAATTCTTATTTTGTGTTACTTGGCCATTAAATACTTAATGACTTGGGACCAAAACGGTATGCAAAAAATAATTGGTTAAATGCTATTCAAAAGCTTGTCATAATGATGGGTGGATAGACTTAAAACGAATGCTATGATGGTTCATAAATCACGTTACCTTATGGAAAATAAGCGTTATGGCTGTGTTAAGGAGTTTGGAGTGTTTCACTGTTTTCTATTTCATACCTTGATGCCACGAACAATTGTGTTAATAGTATTGCAGCTTCAATATTATTTCACTCCTTCACATTTACAATAATAGTCAAACTTAAACTTTTCTGGCAAATATACTTTTGTAGATACGAAGTCCTTCATGGTTTAGGTGGAGTCAGGTGAAACCAGCAATGAGCAAATCGTGCATCATATTTTTGATGTGTCATAAACACTTTTATTAGCATCATCTATTGGTATATTTGTCGTAAAAATAACGTTGTGATCGTTTAGATGTATGGCTTGTACATATATTCTTCCTTTTGCATGTTATAGTAACTTGCGATTTTTTCAAAACTTGCAACACTTTTATGAATGCTAAAGTGAGTGGTGGACATGGAGTGGAGCTTACTGGCTAAATGGCATGTGGCATAGTGTCAAAAAAGTATTAAATGATTGGATAGAAATTTGGTAGAAACACTTGTCTCTTTACCCTTCACAATTTAAAAAAATCAATGAGAAGGAATCTTTGAAGTTTCTATTTATGGCGTTGACAGACTGAAGTAGACTGAAGTAGGCAAAACCAACGGTTATGAAAGAATGACTGATAGAAACAAAATAGGAGGGTGTCCGGTCCCGGATCTCCAGGGAGAGTTCCAG